>CACRXK020003417.1:0-36391 GCA_902702795.2 Paramuricea clavata | reverse complement strand
TTGAATTAATGGTTGGGTAAGAACACAAGGAATACTGTATTTCTTTTAAATTTTCTAATTTTTATTTCTTTGAGTTTTGTCCCATGAGTACAAGACCTAGTGTTCTTATCCAACCATTAATTTAAAGCAATTAGAGCTGTCAAATTACTACAATACGTTAAAGCTAATTTGAATTTGAAAGGGTTCAGTTTTTTTTATACACACTGTACAGGGTGTCTCAAAAAACCCCAAAATCATTGAAATTGACGTATTGTTCGATATTCAATGCCCTAGCACTAAGTTAATCCCACGAGTGCATAAAAGATTGACATAACTGCCATAATGAATGGTAATACTCAGCGTAAACTTGTTATGTCAGGCATAAAGTACTAAACCCACGAATGCATATTACGCATATTACAATTTACGAAGCATTTTTAAATCCCCATGAGCAAACAAACGTTCACTTTACAAAGATATTTTAATTTTTTAAAACAAATTAATCACCCTGTCAAAATCCTTTGTGTTACGGCATTGAAATTCGAACAATACGTTATTTCAATGATTTTGGGGTTTTTTGAGACACCCTGTAGAGCGTTTGGACTCATTATTCCTCAGGGACCAACTCAACAAAAGCCATGGCGACCATGTTGGTGTTCCAGACAAATGAGTTAATTAAAACTATTTTGACATGGCGGCTGTGACGTCATGTGCAAACCCTCTATAGAACAACGATGATTAGGCATGCGAGTTATCTAAAATTGTAAATTTGGTATAACAGAACTTTAGTTAAATTTCAGGATTTGGGGCATCTCACTCGGTATAACTAATAATATAATTGTTGAAGTGATTTATAGGTACGTAGAAATTTCGAGGGGAGCTTTTATACATTTAACAGACCTAAGCAGGATCTGCTGCGAAAATTACAACTATATATCGGCCCTCTGGCAGAAATCAAACCTGTGGTTAGAGCATTAGCATCACCTTATCCCCGAGCCAACGGCGCGGAGCGCTGGGCGAGGGTACTAATTCCGCCCGGCTATTAACACCCGGGGAAAGGAAAGCATCAGCGAAGTCTAAATTTCATCAATGATCGCGGGCGCGTGACTATGGTTCATGGATGGACCACACTGATCTCAAAAATATGGCTGTTTGCCAGGAGTGGGATAAGTAAGATTTCAACTTTCAAAAGCGTATAATTACTTGGAAAATCACGTTTCACACATCATGAGCTTTGAAGCAATTTTTGTTTCAAGAAATGAGAAGAATTGTTGATTTACTATGGGAAATCGTGAAATATATGGCAAGTTTGCTTTGAATGTTCAATGATGTTTATGAATTTTGTTGCTTTAATTTATTGCGTAAAATATGCACTGCTTTCCTTTTCAATGAAGCTGTAAGTTTTCTAAATTACCCTGTTTAATTTAAGAAAAAAAGGTAAACTGTATAAAGGAGAGCAAATTAATTTGAATACCTAATGGAAATAACTCAACAGTTTGAAGTAAAAACAGTTTATCTGCAAAAGCATGCAGTTAAGTTATTAAAATGAACATTTCAGAACATTTTACGAAGCGATTCAAGTTAAATTTTACATTAAATCAAAGCTCACAAAATCCAGAACAACATACCTACAGTACATATTTCTTCGGCAATTCATTGTTATATAGTTAAAAGCAACAATCTTTCAACTGTTTTTGGCATGTTGTCGCCGAGCCAACGGCGCGGCGTTAACCCAGAACGAGGGTACTAATTCCGCCCGGCTATTTACACACGGAGAAAGGGAAGCATTAGCGAAGTCTAAAGTTTAATAGTTCATCAATGATCGCGGGCGTGGGTGACCAACCGTGGGTGGTCATCCTCACTGATCTCAAAAATATGGCTGTTTGCCAGGAGTGGGATAAGCAAGATTTCAATTTTCAAAAGCATATATTTGGAAAATCTCGTTTCACACAATGAGCTTTGAAGCAATTTTTGTTTGAACGAATGAGAAGAATTGATTTACTATGGGAAATTGTGAGATAAAGGGCAAGTTTGCTTTGAATGTTTAAAGTGGAAGTCAAGTAGATCCGTTCTGCGCATCGGTTCTTCTCATAACAATGTGAGAACCTCTAATGTGAACATTGCCCAAATTTCGAATGTTTCGAATTTTTCTGAACATAAACTCTATTTCATATTTATTTAGAAGCATAGCGAACCAACATGGTGTTAGATATTCAGACAGTACATTATGACTGTTTTAAAAAATACAGCAGTTCAAAATGTAAACAAACCGTTTGTTTACATTACGGACTTGACTTCCACTTTAATGTTTATGAATTTTGTTGCTTTAATTTATTGCGTAAAACATGCATTGCTTTCCTTTTGAATGAAGCTGTATTAAAGCTTGCTAAATTACCCTGATTGGTTTAAGAAAAAAAGGTGAAATGTAAAGGAGAGCAAAGTTAATTTGAAAACCAAACTGAAATTACTCAACAATTTAATTTGAACTTATTTTGTTTTATTAGGTAAAAACAGTCTATATCGGAAAAAGCAGTTTACGGTTATTAAAAAGAACATTAATTTTCAAAATATTTACGAAGCGATTCAGGTTAAATTTTACATTAAATCAAATCAAATCAAATCAAAGCTCACAAAATGCAGAACAACATACCTACAGTACATATTTCGGAAATTCATTGTTATATAGTTAAAAACAATAATATTTCAACTATTTTTGGCTTGTTGTAAAAAAATATAATAAAAATTAAAATTATTGTGTTGCCATGTTACGTTACGCCCGCCCTAAAATTCGCGGGTCGACGGAAAGGGCGAAATGTAGGTCTGATGAAAATGTTGTCAAAAGTGCATGTTTAAAAAAAGTTTAAAAAGTTAGATTTTTAAAAAAGTTAAAAAAGTTTAAAAAATTTAAAAAGTTAATAAAGTTAGGGTTAGGGGTTAGTGGTTAGGGTTGGGGTTAGTGTTAGGTGCCGCGAATTTATTATTATGACAAGACGCTCTACGGAGCGTGAACTCGCTGGGGCTATAGAACTACGCACATTACTGTACAATGTACATGATACATACAGTACACAGCTCTTTCAATTATTATTCAAGGTTTTTACCGAGCTATGCGGAAAAGTCGAATGCGAGCGCGAATGGCTTAAAACAATACAGTACTAAAATGCGGTAGGCCCTATGGGTAGGCCCTACAAGTATAAAGTTACATTTAGTACGCTACATTCTTCTTCAAAACTGTCAGCCGCTAGTTGGTCTAGGATTAAACTGCGCTTTTAAAACGTTCAAAATAAAATATTACTTTTATGATTTTGAGTGATTGGCAACAATACAATTTCGCTTGGCTTTCAAAGACAAAGGCCATAAATCGCTAGAACACTGTTGTTTAGTAATACATCCGTAATTAGTACATTTTCTAACGCTGAATCGAACGGTGGTTTAGCGCCATTAGGCATTACAAATACACTATGAAACGTACTGTGAGCGATTTGTAAACAAATACAATTTCGCTTGATTTTCAAAGGCCATCTGGCCATATAAAATCGCTAGAATACTGGTGCTTAGTAACACATTTGACATCCGTAAGTACAATTTCTTACGCTGAATCGAACAGTGGTATTTTAATCTTTATTGCGCCATTACAAATACAACTAGACAAACCTGTGGACAAACGTAGTGCGAGTGATTTGTGATCAGCAATACGTACTACAATTTCGCCTCATTTTCAAAGGCCATAAATCGCTAGAATACTGGTGTCTAGTAATACAGTTGTAAGTACAATTAATTTCTTACGCTGAATCGAACGGCGTCGTTTTCTTCTCAAAATATAAAGCAGCGCAGTCCTGGTATAAACTTTTACAAACTTGCGATTTGCGAAGGTTGCTGTTTCCATGCGGAATTCCTTGTAAAATTGTTCAATTTTCCCGAATTTTCCACAAAATGGAGGGCTATTATATTTATGGTAATTTGGGCAAAATTGGCAGGAGCCTTAGGGATAATTGGGGGGGAAATTAGGCACCTCATTAATATTCTATTTTGTGGCTATCGACGGAAATCTGACATCCACCATGCGTGGCGAAACTATACTCGTCTGGGGCACAGTGCCCCAGCGAGTAATAAATTCAAAATGTGCCGCGAATTTATCATAATGATAAATTCGGACGTGTTTAAGAATTTACTCATATAGTAAATTCAAAGGTGGAGCTCATGCTGTGAAATTGACCTCTTAAATTGACAAAACATCTGAAAAGGACTTGATAAACCAGGAAAAAACCACGATAAGCAACTGTCCATTATATATTGTCCGACATCGTAAAATATCGGGCATGCACGTGACTCTATTGAAGACCCGTGATTGGTCAATGCCTTATGAGCGTATAATATATAACTTTTTGGATTCTACAGGGCCCAATATGGCAAAATATTAAGTCGGGACTTGATATATTGCCTGGCAAAGATGAATCCAACAGATATTTTATTTTATATAACAAAAAACTTAACCTGCATGCGTAGATGGCGGTTTTAAGTGGTTGGGGTTGAGGCGCGGGCAGCGAAACAATAAAACTTGGATTATATGTACACATATACTACATACAGGGCAGGGGCGTAGGAACCGGGGCACAGGGGGCACGCCCTCATTTGTTCAAAGTTCCGTTTTTGTGATGAAAAGTGTCCTTTTTGTATAAGCTAATGTTGCTGTAAATACCATATTAACATCGAAGGTGCCCTTTTTGTGAGGAAATTTCGATGTTATAAAAACCATTTGGTCAAAAACGTTCATTGTTCGTTGCAATTCGACTGAAATTTAAGAAAATGAATTATATTAAGTATGAAATGTGGTATGACCGGAAAATTTTTCTCCCGTTTTAGGCACTTTCAAAAGTGCCCCTGGAAACCGGTGCCCCCTCCCCAACATCTCTTCATGATGCTAATTCCCACGCCCCTGATGAAGGGTGTAAATGTGTAATGTCATAACAGGTGAGGAGCCGGTCATTAAATAAGTAATCAGCAGGCCAACCAACGAGTGCATTCAAAAGTGAAGAAGTTTTTAATGTATAGCACAAACACATTGACATGCACGGATCGTCCTAGGCCGGGCCAGGGAACTTCGAAAGTTAGAAGCCCAGAAACTACATTTTCACTTAAAATGGTCATTAAGCTTTCTTAGAGAAGCGAAACACAATTTATATCGCATGCATATGTAGACGTCGTATTGGCCTGAAATGAATTATAAACAAATAATGAAAATATAAACAGAAAAACGTATCAGAAACACTAGCACCAAAGGGGGTGAGCGAAGGTAATAGCCTGGATCAACAGTATGCCACTCTGTTACAGTTAAACCATGTTTTCAAGTCGTGTTTGCACTTGGCTGAAAATCCTAACTATGGTTCCTAACTTAGCTGGAACTGATTAGCCTCCCCAAAATAAAAACTGTCCACGCCTACGCTATCCGCCATGCATAACATAGTACAAAGGGGTCCAAGTCGGTAAAATGCCATGTTCAGCATGTTGGTGGATATTTTGATGTGTTTTGCTGATTCTAAATAACCTTTTCACACATAACGTACAATTGTACTCACAAACGAATTCAGAATCCCATAACAAAAAATGAAAATATCATTCACATGCTTGTACTGGTCAGCATTTTTCCAAGGAGTGCCCAATATTTAGCCATGAGGTGTGGGCGTGCGGGTCCCCCCTCCCTCCTCTGGTTACGTTACTGGTCTGTGCTAAAAGCAACATTTCGTTAATGTTTATAAGCTGTCTTGCTTTATGACACTTCAGACAAACAGATTTCCGCGTCTGCGGACTGTCCTGGTCAAACAAGGTTAATATTGCTGAGATGTAGAAAATTAAGCGACTAGATTTTATTTTAAAGGTCTTGAAAATGAGATGTCCGATTTACGAGCTCATCATGGGAGGGAATTCAAAACTCGCGAAACACGTATCGCATAACTGTTTTGGTGGCATAGCGTTCTAACTTTAGAGATGTTAATTGTATGTGATAAGAGAGTTATTAGTTGAGCGTAGATTTGTAGTTGAAGTAGGACTGTAAAATTGTTAAGGCAGGATATATGAATAATTTTAATCAAGCCATGCGTGTATTTAAATAGGACGAGAATGTCAAGTCAGTTCGTGCCTGTACGAGAGACTGAAGTAACATCTTTTGAAAAGCGAGTCTCGTTTGAAAGAGTTGAGTCAGTACGAATTTTACACCCCTTTAATCACAACAGATTTGTTCAGCCACTGATCTATATATTAAACTGATATGTCTATATATACACTGATCTACAAACAGTAAGGGCCTGCGGAGGAGGCAGCCCCTTTACGATATGATTGACGTAAAGTGGATAAAACTGCGTATTTGCCCTTGTATAGATTGAAACATCAACGATAACACATCAAATGCCATAATTATTGTCCCCTGGGTGTGTGCCTAATTACAGGAAGGCACATTTTCCTGCATAACCCTCGCCAGGGGTGTAGCCAGCCCCAAACGAGTGGGATGTCTAACGTCGAATACACAAAACAACTAGGGATTCGTCCGTCCGGGGGCGTGGTTCCCCTGAAAAATGTTCCATTTTTAGTGTCTGCGAAACGCTATTTCATGCATTTAGACACATTTTATGATAATGTGAAAGCGACAGATTTGGATCTAAAATGCTAATGCTGCGCACTTGAATTTTAAATATGATAACACACCCCTATGCGTGTTTTAAATAGTACATAAATGTGCCATTCCAGCAATTAGGCGCAATTATAGTGTCCCATGCACGCTCTCCAAAACTAAAGCCTTGATCATTTATATCCGATCCACAATACATCATACAGCAAGACAAATAAACTAAGCAACTAGTTTTAGAGCCGGGTTGGTCGACAATACTTAAGAAGCTATAGCGTCTTAAATCACGTATCCTCGCTCCATGTTTTCTGTCGTTTCCGCAATCCCGACAACTTTTCGTAGCGACCAAGCTGGCTTTAAAAATCGTGCTTCCAGTCAAAAAATTTTTCAACGCGCGATTTATTCTATCG
The DNA here is from genome assembly GCA_902702795.2 of Paramuricea clavata. Lineage (NCBI taxonomy): Eukaryota > Metazoa > Cnidaria > Anthozoa > Malacalcyonacea > Plexauridae > Paramuricea > Paramuricea clavata. The sequence goes on along the minus strand of CACRXK020003417.1, from coordinate 29,383 downwards.
TTATCGACTTTGTTGTCGCTCATCATATGACTAACATAAGACGCTTACCATGATATATTCAGTACCTGCCAAAAATTGCTATTTGTCACTCTGATCACTTTGTTTATTGGGGTCAACTACGTTATCGGTGTTTATTTGTTATGTAAACTTTCCGTTATCTGAAAATTTTATTTGGTCTACGTGCGTCATCACATACCACAAATCCCAGTTTTAATTGCAGCTGAGCTGCAGAGCACGGAGTTCATTTACTCATTGACCACCCTGAATTAGGTCTAATCAGATATTATAATTTGTGAAATTTTTCTTTTGGCCATTTTAGAAAAGTTGTCCTTATTAAAGGTTTGAATTGGATTAAATTTTGGCGAATTTTGGCGAGTTTGGATTTGAGATGCGAAGTTTTGCGAGGCTGGATTCAGAATTTTCATGCAAATTCGATCTGAAACATTTTAGTGTCGCCTTCGCGTTCTGACTCTGTCTTGGAAGTGTCGCCAACGAAATGATTAGCGCAGTGCACGAATTCTCTTGTTCTCAAGTGTTTGAAGTGTTGGTGAAACGCCATTCAGAAACTGTTTTTTAAATATTCTCTCTATCTTCACTCGTGTACGAGATTGAATCGCTTATTGAATTTCTAAATTATTTTAATTGGCGTCTGTTTTGAGTTTTGAATTCATAATTTAGAAGTATGGTAAAAATACAGTTTTAGTAAATAAAAAACTCGTCATACAACGCTGTTTATGACCTATTTCTCCATTTCTTTATTATCCATCAGTTTCAGTTTGTTACCGCCGTTTCAAACACATGCGCATCATAAAATGCGCGTTTTTGGTACGACGGAATAAAAAACTAAAAAAAGGGCAAAATATAATTTTAGCTACCTCCTCCGCAGGCCCTTTTTCCGGGCACATTTGCGGGCGGTGCAAATTTTTGCGGGCCACTTTTAGAACTTGAAGCGAAGCGCGTACGTGCCATATAATGTGTCGAAAATCGGGAATATGTGTCGAAAATCGGGAATCCAAAAAAATCTCTTTGAAATTTCGTCCATCATTAGTTCAAATTAATTTATCACGTAAGCTGGGTTAATTCTGGACTTGCTGACAAAAAATCAAATGGAAATACGGCAAATAAAGAAAGAAATCGATATACGACCGGCGTCATATTTGGACGAGAATGCAGAAAATACAGAGGAATCGGGAATCCAAAAAAATCTCTTTGAAATTTCGTCCATCATTAGTTCAAATTAATTTCTCACGTAAGCTGGATTAATTCTGGACTTGCTGACAAAAATATCAAATGGAAATACGGCAAATAAAGAAAGAAATCGATATACGACCGGCGTCATATTTATACGAGAACGCAGAAAATACAGAGAAATATTATTTAAGTTTAAAGTGCACCAAGATCTGCTGTTCATCCACATCCCACCATCCGCGACATGACGTCTTTTATCTTCTGGGCCTTCTGATTTGTTTCGAATTACATTCTGAAGAAATTTGATCCGCTGAAACATGAAACAGTATTTTTGGGCATATGACATATTGACATAAGTTATGCTGGTCGTTCGACGGCAGCGATGTCGATACTCTCAATATATCGTCTTTTGAAATGGACTTGGTATGTAGATTTTTGTGGTAATGGAGTTCTACATGCAGACATTGTGTTATTATCACTCAAAAGACAAAGAACAAGCGAACAATGAGACGCTATATTACTTCTATTTTAATACATTGTGAATGTATTTTTTAATATGCAAATATATTTTCAGTTTTTCACCATATCCATCTTTCAAATTGTGCTTTTACTGTTTCATGCAGACTGATGTTTGAATCATATCTAAAGTATTTGAAATGGCTTATCATAGGCTTAGTAGCAAAATATGTAGATGCATGTAATATCGTTGATGTTGTTATTGTTGTATTTGCATTGTATAAACACTTTATAAAACAGTCTCCATCGGCATCGAAAAGCGGTGGCTAGTTATAAGTACTTTTTAGTCTACCAAGACCACTGGATGCTATTTCTAAATATTATTTAGATCTATTAAATCAGTGCTGGTATGTATGTTGTATATTAAGTCATAATAGTAATTAGTAAAGTCAAAATGAAAATTTCGATTTATAGCACCCGCCATCTTGAAAACATTACTCGGCAGGCGCTCTCGCCTGTGACCCGCATTTTCCGAACCTGCCCGAAATGCTCCCTAAGCGCCTGCGGAGGAGGTAGTAATTTTAGGGCACTCGTGATTATCATCGACAGAGATCTTTGGAGTGCAGTACCCCTCAGCCTGCAAATACAGACGCCTCACATAAGTACCCCTTTGGAAAAATTATTTACTTCTAGGACAGTCAAGTACCGTAATGTCATATAGACAAATCAAGTAGATTATACGAGAGTTAAGTGGGTTATTTCCCGAACGTAACACGCTCAATCTCTGCCGAGACGGCTAAGAGGGCAATTTATGGAAATAGAAATACATTGCCAAAAAAGGAAATACGCGGCAAGCGTCAAAATAAAGCACGTTCTGACAATTGAAAATTAACTTGTATGAAAATGAAGTTGTTCTGTCATTCAAATGAGTGAGTAAATTATTTATTTTCCATATGCTTCATGCATGGAAACAAGCATGAATTTGTGTCTGTATAATTATGTAATATATAAACTCCGACTACGAGGACTTTACCAGATATCCAGTCCGCACAATTAGTAGTTCGAGGCGAACTCGTGAATTATTAATGAGTTTGAGATCAATATAAGTATAAAAGTATGTTTTCTCATGCAATTTTGAAAGACCTATGCACTCGTGAGTGTTATACAGCCTTCAATTTGCACTCGCCCTTCGAGATGGGGAAACCTCGCGATTGAAGCGAACTTATCATATGTCGAATCTAACGCATTTGACGGAGAAAAGGCCGGTGGAAAATAATTAGGGAAGGTGCAGCAGTCTAGCCGTCACGGCTCCCATGGAATGTTAGGGCTTATAACGTACCCTTTTTTGCCCTTCATTACATCCATTACTTACTTACAACGAGTAGACCCCAAAGAATACACAAAATTGATAAATTTCCACTTTAATCTGTCATTAACCTTTCTTAAGGGGAGGGGTACGGCTTTTCAGGGGAGGAGGTGCAAAACGATCTGAGAGGTTGCAATCTATGTGCATCTAGTTACGCGAGTGCCTTCGTTTTCCCGATAATAAGGAGAATATACTGTATACTGCGCGTATCATGTTTCCAACCAGTTACGTTATTTGATTACCTCTAGACTAAATTGTATTCTCTCCAAAAGCGTGTTTATTTATTTTTTCAAACTTTCATTAAGGCAATGAGCGTTGTGGGGGGAAGGAATCCTTCGTGGCTTTATCGGTCTGTGATAAAGTGTGATCTGCGATCGGTAAGGCATATATTACTGATTATAGTCATCCACTTATTCTGCAACCTGATTGGTTGAATTACTCGCCGTATATCATCGCTCATATACCGCGAGTAGCGAAAAACAAGATGGCGGCCCAAAAACTAGAAGAGTTTTGCGAAGCAGAAAAAAGGACAATATTCGCTTTGAGAAAGACAATAGTACAAGAAAAAAGTTAGCAAAATACATTTATTACATAGAAATTAGTTTAAATACAAGCTTTTTAAAAATAATCAATACAAAAAAACCCAGCGAAAATAACACCATCATCGAGAATATAAATTGTTTAGAAACGTTCGCAACGAAAAACAAATAAATTTGCAGTCAACAAGCAAATGCATACTATACTACCAAACATCTGTATAATATATCTGAGCTTTTCTGTGAGATGTACCGTTTCTAAAACCATTTCTTTCACTTCGAGTTGTAAAACAAAAACATTTCAAATTTTCAAGGCCAAGCGGTTTTTAGCTCATATACGAATCAAGTTCGCAGAATAACTATTAAATATAGCATCGATCCCCCGCAGGAGTAAATAAGACAAGTGCATAGAAAAAGAGTCCGGTGCAGAGGTTTTCATTTGGTCCTATACTAAAACAATTATTAAATCGTATTTTAACATGGCTGCCCTGTTATGTCAATTTCATTACAGAAGGTCATGGTATTTTATAGAACAAAATGCAAACCATTGATGAATATGGACTCCCCTTTTTTCGCTACCGCCGTATAAGTTTTCCTATCAGAAATTTTAGAATGCGGGGCACGGAGGTTCCGGGATATTTTAAAATACAGGGCAAGGAGGACGGATTAACATGCAATGATGGTCGTAAACTTAATATTTGCCACTATGTAAAGTATGTAAAAAGTATGTAAAGAAAATAAAGTATGATTGTTTAAATTGTGCCTTTAAATTTCATGCAATATACAGCTGAATTTTTATTCTACCGATGCTTTCATGGTTGAAAAATTGTTACATTAATTTTTGTTACACAATTATTCAGCTATAAGTCCAATAAATTTAAAGATTAACAGTAGTTCCATTGGAAAATATTATTCTTGATTATCCTTCTCATCGGCTTGCTCCGCCGTTAACTGTTGTTGCCACATATTTGCATATATACCTTGTCGATCCAACAGCTCTTGGTGTCTATAAGGAAATAATCATAATGAATCGTTGAAGAAGAATGAAAATTAAGATAAATATACTATAATTATAACATAACTTAGACTAACTGGGGTTCTTTTAATAAACGTCAATCGAACTTTCAAGCCCTATAATATTCTAATTCAAGTGTAAAAAGCTATATATATTATCCAGTCACGGACAAAATAGATCAATTACATGCATTTTAATTACGTTACTACAGTATGTCGATTCACATAGAATAGAAATAGATTACGAATAGAAAAAGGTCTAAATTCGCTTAAAACATCAGAATTTTCATCATTTTTTTCCAGGAAAATACCACACATCCGCAAAATAATTTTTTTTTAACATTTTATAGCTTCCTCACTTTGATGAAAAAAACATTTGTAGGAAAATTTAAAGGAAAAGCGCTTACCGTCCTCTTTCCACAATATCCCCTTCCTTGAGTACTAGAATCTGATCAGCATTAACTATGGTTGAAAGCCTACAATAAACGTAAGACTATTTCAGAAAAAAAATTATACTACTAGGTTTCTGCGAACTCGCGCACAATATCTGCATGCACAGAAGTTTATCAAAATTTCACATACGATTTCACAGCTGAAAATTCCGAAATATTTCAATGCCACATATTAAATAATAATTTCACATGTGAAATCAACGTTCGCATAATATAAACCTTTAAATTTTACATGTTAAAAAACATATTTTGGAAAGTCAAATTTCATATGAAAGATCCTGAATTTCACATAATATAAATTATGGAATATGCAATGTGAATTTTCCGTACTACCATAAACACACATCAGACTGTTTTGAAACAAAATCCATTATAAGAAAACTGTGTGGTTTCTATATATGAACCAGAATGCTGGTGTAGTATTATCAGATTTATTTATTGAAACTATAGACTCAATCTTGCACAACTGGAGAGGAGAGGATTTTTGTTAATGGTACGTTATGAGAGGAAGATTATGTTTTGGGGTGAAATATTTTATAAGAAAATTGTTCTGCTACTGTACCTGTGAGCAACAACAATTGTTGTTCTATTTGAGGTCATGTTGCTTAAAGATGCTTGTATATTCCTTTCTGTTTGTGTGTCTAACGCTGATGTGGCCTGAAAGATTTCAGAAGAATGGGTTAAAGTAGCATTATATCTTTGCTGATTTACATAAATGCACGCCAGATTTTACTTTTTCTTAATATATGTTTATTTCTTAAGAATGTCACCTTGACAGATATACTGCATGATTAAAATAGTTGTCAAAAGTTACATCTATACACAGGATCTGAATATGTTATTTTGCTTTGCTCAATATGACTCAATTGAATAGAAAATATTCCTTCTGATGGACATATTAAATAGTTGGGTTATGAAATAAGTATGGCAAATGCACAATATTAAACAATTGATATTAATAAAGGACAGTAAATAAACTAATACGAATAATGTTTACCTCGTCAAGAAGAACTAATGGTGGGTTTTTTAATATAGTTCTTGCTATAGCAACACGTTGCTTTTCTCCTCCACTTATTTTCAGACCTCGCTCACCTACCAACGTTTCGTATTCTACAGATGATAAATACAAGGTCCCATGATACAGACGCAAAAAGAAACAACATTTTCAATTTGAAGTATTAGAGTACGTTCACACGACTGTGAATGGAGTTCGGAACTGCACGCAAATTCATTCAGTTACAAACGTGTACGAACAATCCTAATTCTTTGAAAGTCTGAATGTCTGATATAAAATACTTTCTTCTTTCTCAATGGATACTTTAAAAAATTTTCAACTGCATAAATTCTGCCAGTGCTGATAACAACGCTCATCAAAATGCACTGCCCTTTTATTACTCTCTGACGAAGTACACTTGCACATTTCTTGTTGTTTTTGGCATTATGTGTTAATACTTCATGTTCGTTAACAGATTGTGCATATTGAAATAAGCAAAAACAAATCTCGATCAGAGAGTAATGTTTCAACTCAAATAAACTTTCAACAATTTTGTCAAAAAGAAACACGCATAGCAAAGCGAAAAAGTGCCAAAGCTATCAGATTTCGTATGACGGTAAAACAAGCTGAAACAACAGCAATAACAACTTACGGTTTGTAAAAGAAAGAATACGTTCATGAATATCAGCAGCACTTGCTGCATCTTCCACCTCTTCATCAGTTGCTTCTACTCTACCATAACGGATATTGTATCTACAAAGAGTATTAGCACGAGGTCATGTAACATATAAATACCCCACAAAAAGAAACTCCCCCCCCCCCTTGCTGGCACAAATTTCCTCATAGTGTCACCTGAATGTACGGTATGTCTCCCGAGGGGAAATTTCTTCATTGGGAAAATATAGGGATAAATTTGGGAGGAGCGAACAAAATATGTGAGGCGGAATGACATGTGAAGTGTGTGCGGAATGGCATGCGAACGCAAATTTTGATATTTTCTTTGACTCTAAAGTACTGAACCCCAAACCCCAATCCTAACCCTAACCGCAACCCTCACCTTAAGTAACCCACACGGTCATCCCGCTTTTTACATTCACCGTAAAATATGTGAGATGTTGTATAGAGATCATGCCCCATATCTTTACAAAAATACCGAAACAATATTCAGAAGTGATTCACAACTGGCTTAATTAAGGTGGCTCCTTACAGTGGAAAAGACACATTTCCGACAATTTTGTACATTGGTATTTTTATAGAAGAATGAAACCAGATGTCTTGTATAGAACAGTATGTTGAGAATCAGAAACTGTAACGGAAAAGTCCGTAACTATGGTTACTATGGCAACAATGACGTTTCAAAATGGCTGCTAATTTGCATTTAAGCTAGTTTAATTCGAAAACAACGTCGGTGACCCCCAATTTTTATTTTATTAAGTTTTTTTCTAGTATGCTCAATCATTAGGACAATTTAAAAAAAATTCTGTGATCCAAAAATTTTTTCTCAGGAATAAACACGTTCTTTTCGATTTGAAAAATTTTGGATCCACAGAATGTTTTAAAAATAGGTACGCAGTGCGTACATGTTGCATGCCATCTGAAACTTATGGTGCGCTATAGCGCTTATATAATCCTTTGGTACAACTGGCGTGAAACTTAAAATATTGATTCAATAAGTTTAAAACATCTATATATTTATTGAAAAATAGCTATTATGTCAAAATAAGAAAACTTAAGATTCTCACGCGAATTAGCCTACGGTGTAGACCCCAGCAGAAATACGCGAATAGGCAATGTTTCTATAAGCGACCGTTAATAGTTAGTTGCAAGCGACGGTAATAATAACAATAACAATAATAAGGACAAGTTTTGGTCAAGGTTTTATCAAATTTATAACTAAATAACGTTATTTCCATTAGATTTAGCTTTATTGTAACTTTTTAAAGGTATAAAAACCCGTGAAAACGGTGAATTACTATAATAGATTGAAAATGATTATTATTTATCATTTTGACGTTTGAGTGATTGAAATGAGTTAATTTACACTATATCGAATGTCATGTTGAATGTCATGTTGAATCTTATGCGTACTTCACAATGGTTGCTATTTCGTTGTATTAAATTTCAATAGTATGTATAAATACTATTTATAATTCAAATTTTGTTTGATATTTATATATCATGTTATTTACAAAATGTGCTGTATAAGTTTTGAAGCTTTGCACACAATATAATCAGTGCGAGCACAATGGCTTGAGTATTTTGATAGCGTTCGCGGCTATGAGGCTTTCACGATATATAAATATAAACGCCTGATAATTGATAAATAATCAGTGCGAGCACAACGGCTCCAAAATCACAGCAAATAACAGAATATAAGGTAAGCTAAAAACAGTAAAGGCGCTCAATTATGTAAATTTTCGGCGAATAATCAATATTTCTTTGCGTTTCCTCGACGAAAACTAGGCATGAAAATGCTCATCGGAAAAACTCGGTATTTGTCGTATTTTACGAATCTGCCACGTGACTAGTACGCTCACCGCTCACCTCTCACCGCTCTCCGCCACACGAAATTTAGAGCTATATGAAAGTTGCATGCCATATATGGCATGCAACAAAAATTGTCCTAATGATTGCTCATACTAGAAAAAAACTTTTAATAAAATAAAAATTGGGGGTCACCGACGCTGTTTTCGAATTAAGCTAGTTCAAATGAAAATTAGCAGCCATTTTGGAACGTCATTGTTGCCATAGTACCCGCAGTTACGGACTTTTTCACTTTCTGATTCTCATTTGTACGAACAGATCAACTCTTTTTTGTAGTCGCCATCTTGGATTGTTTGCTCTAGGGAATATTACGTAACTTTGTGGGAGCATTACGTCGCTATTGCTTATTGGCCATATATCACACTTACAGACCTGGCATTATATCGGCTGGCGCAAATACAAAAATACAATCGGTCAACAAAGAGCATTGTTGGAGAAAAGCTTAGCTGAGAGAAGAAATAGTCATGAATGAAATTCTATTGGGAAACGCAAAATGTGAATATTACACACGAGTTTAGTGTTTGAGTTAATCTATTTCGGTAGTTAATCTATTTCGGTTTGTATTTTCATTTAGTTCTTTTGTTCAAGCAAAATTTGGTGCTTTTGTTCGTATTTTCATCTAGTTCCTCACGGGCAATTTCAGTTCATGTTTGTGTTTAAAATACCTTTCCGCCATTTTGTTTGTTTTGAGAAAATCATTAATTGTACTGCAGTACAATTAATGAAATAATTGTACTCCTCTCAACCAATCAGCATCCAGTAATTTTGTCATGCTAATAATAAATACTGTAATTAAAAAAACCCCCACAATATTCTGAATTGAATCTCAAATGAAATCCCCCAACTCGGCAAACAGCATTTCTCAATACAAATACTTAAGATGTCTTCATTTCCTGCGGCTAATTTGTGTTGTGACAAAGGAACCTTTTGCAATTTACATTTTACAGCACAAAGTGGGAATGACTTGTTTCAGTCAGTCTAACAGACCAAAATTGGTCCAACAATGTTGGAAAATCTGAACGTGATTCTGAGGACGTGATCATCAGCCAACATTACCAAACACAACGCTCACACAGACCCAACATGCATGTTGCGACTGACAATACAGGATGATGTAGGACCAACATGTTAGACTAATCTGAATGGACCGTAATACATGACATACCTTATATTGTCATTGAACAACACCGTATCCTGTGGAACAACTCCGATGTGTTGACGTAGGGATTTCTGAGAAACCTTAAATATAATTCATAATCATGAACAATTTGTATCGGAAATTACACGGTACGAGAAGTATTAAGACCGTTTTCCACTAGGTGGAATTTTACGCGCGGAGCGGAATCTCTCTTTGTCTTTTCTAGTCTTTCAGGAAGCCCCCGATATGTCTGCAGTATGCTTCTCAAAACGATAAAGACAAGAAAACACAAAGAAATGTTTGCATGGCTAATTGCTACACCAAAAACTTTACAGTTGTACATAGATATAAATACTGTACCTTACTGATGTCTTGATCATCAATGCTAATTAATCCCGAGTCAATGTCATAAAATCGAAACAATAATCGAATAACAGTACTCTTGCCGCTGCCTGATGGACCAACCTGGACAACAAGATATATAATATAATTCATGTAATAACACCAATATAATATATATCACTAAATGATGGATATGTATGGTGAATAAGAACAATCAAATTGAGTGAATTAGGTTGCCAACATGTGACAATCATGTATACGGACTGCCAACTATATCTAGATGTATATGTTATACGATTGCCGCCGAAACGCCAGTCACAGAAGGTTCCTACTGCTAGCCTACAGCGTAAAGAAATGTTGTTAGTCATAACTACCAGTACAACATCAGCATCCTGCCAACCTCAATCTGCCTGATCAACTGTGTCATTTATTTTTTATAGTGTTAATACAGTCTGGGGAAGAATGTTCGACACTTCCTCAATGACCTCACATATGGTATATAAACCTTCCCCACGGGTGGTACCCTCATACTCGCAGCTTTTTTGCAACTCTGCTTTTGTAGGTGGGAATCTTAGTTCTGAAAACTTTTTGCTTCAAATTTCACACAGTGCATACACTGTAGCTTGTACTATGTATAACTGTAACTTGTACTATCAATTCTTTCATGGTTCAAAAACTATTGTTACAGCTTTGTTATACGGCATGCAGTAAAACACTGACTACCGGAACACCGGAACACCACCGGAACACCGCCGGAACACCACCGGAACACCACCTAACCCTAACCCCAACCCTAACCCCCAACCCTAACCCGAACCCCAACCCTAACCCCCCAATCCTAACCCTAACCCCAAACCCTAACCCCAAACCCTAAACAAAATGGTGGTGTTCCGGTGTTCCGGTGGTGTTCCGGTGTTCCGGTAGTCAGTGTTTTACTACATGCCTTGTTATACTACCACAGTTATTCAGCTATCATTTAAAGGCTTTCAGAAATTATTGGGGTGGGAGTTGACTCCTTCTGAATTATTGAGTTTGTTTCAGTAGAAGATTGGTGAGGGAAAGATTGCAGTTTTCGTAGCAAATTAAGCAGCAAAGATAGGGAGGTTTTAAATGGTAACCGTAAGCAACATTTTCCCCGAGCCACTCGTGTGGAGCCCGTGGCAGGGGTACTAATTCTACTCGGCTATTTACACCCATCTCACTGATCTCAAAAATATACCTGTTTGACAGGATTGAAGAAAGCAAAGATGTAAAAAAACATGTAGGAAAGCTAGGTAAATCGTTTCACACATTAAGTTGTAAAACATTTTCCCATTTTTAAAGAAACGATAAGAATTGGTTTAGTACGAGAAAAGCCTGAAGTAGCTATAGGGTATGTTTGTTGACTGTTTATACGTGACTTTGTTCAATTTGTGCCTAAAACATGTACAGCTTTCCTTTTCTTTGTGTGTGAAAGTTTAAAACTAAAGGAGAGCAAATGAAACAAAATCAAACTAAAAGGAAGAGCAACTTAATATTTCCATGATTTAAAATTAGTTTCAAAGTACGAAGGCAAATTAAGCATGCAGTTCATTTCCATGAACATTTAAAAACGTTTTATGGAGCGTTCGTGTTGAATTTTACATTAAAATAAAGCCCATAAAATGCAAAATAAAATACCAACTTTATAAATTTTAGAAATTGATAGTTCTACAGTTACAAGTGTTTAATTTTCATTCATTTTTTTCCACTTTGTACAAAAATAATTTTAAAAAAACAATGAAACAATGACCGTGTTGCCATGACTAACACGACACGAGCAACGCGAGTCTGCGTTCAGTGTTGGAGTAATTTAGAATACTTCATGTTGAAACAATGCTTGGAAAATATAGGCGAGGGGTGGGGGATTAATCCACATACACGTATTATTGCATGCATGTATTTCTAGTTACATCAGAATTGGAATTATATACTTACCAAAGCAAGAGTTTTACCAGGTTTTACAAGGAAAGATATACCTTTTAAAATTTCTTTACTATAGTAAGAACAAAAATTATATTTAACACAATGTACATTCATTTTTCCATAGTAACTTTTGTCGCTTAATGACAACAAACATGAGAAAATAACCACATGAAAACGAGGCCATCGGGGCAAGAGTACAATAAGCAGTATTTACCCTTTCTCGTACGAAAAATGAACATTGTTGAACTTGATTAATCCACCGTCAACTATAAGCTGAGGAGCATCAGGAATATCTTTAATCTATATAACAGCAAGAAAAATAACCAACAACAGTTATTTCAATTATTGAATACTTGTAGATTTATAGAACATCCTTGACTTTCCAAAGTCCTTCACTTCAGAATCCCCATTTCCTTGATGACTAGGCTACCAGCGACAATTTAGTCCCGCTATGCAAATTCAAAATTATTATCATTATTCATTTCTTTAGAAATTGATTGTTTTCACAGTCAATGAACACGAAAATATTTATGTCGCCTCCACACACTCACCAACCCAGCGGGCGACTTGTAGAAAGTCTATAGGGTCATCTGTAACCCTTAAATATTGAACTTCGGGAATAATAATAATGAGTTTTGTAGATGGAAATGATCGAGTGTAAATTTTATGTAGTATTTAAAATACGAGAAGGAGTGTTTTGTCATATTTAAAACGCGAGGCGCAACCGAGCGTTTTAGATATGATAAAACGCGAGTTCGAGTGTTTTGAATAGCTTAAAATACGACAACAAAAGAATACTAATTAGGATGAACGATTATATAATCATACTAATTAGGATGAACAATAAAATTTTTATATAAAGAATACTAATGAAGATGAGTTTTATCAGATATAAAGTCACTCCACGTGACATGTTATGGCTGATATGATTTGACACAAGGTTTATGAATTTTTAATGAGTATTTCAAATACATTTACTAGACCTAACCAGGAACAGCTGCGAAAAATGCAACTATATGTCGTTAATATGTGGATGCATCTGACATTTTCACAACCTCTTCACCTGCTTGCTTTTTGTGATTATTGACATTGCCTTGGAGAAATTTCTGTTGAATGCCCAAGGCAGATAGCCACAAAATTACGGGCATGATATATTCTTCTTCCTCACTAATTTACATATCATGTTCACATATAGCTTCGGTACAAAGGAAAAGCAGGATGGCTGGAAATGTGAAGCAAAACAATCAAATACATAAATACTTCAACATGCTTTGTTTTGCTACCAGCAATCAGGACAAGTTGCAAACGGCCTACCTTATTTTCATATTTTGCTATTTACAACATCACTCGTAACACAATTTACTATATTCACAGTTGAAGCCATATTTTAACGTGAAATGCAAATTAGTATAAGGAAGTAGAACGTTAATGATGAGTAAATATCAGGATTTTGGATATAAATATTGAAGGATATAAATATTGAAGGGTTTTTGTAGATGGAAATTTTGAGCGAAAATTTCATACATTTTTACACCTAACAAGGAACGGCTGCGTAAATGCAAGTATAAGAGAGTTTGGCAACCCAGAACGGGGAAAATATAATTGCTTATATTGTTGTATTTGAGCCAAAGTATACGTTACTACATTTAATTTGCCTCATTACGTATTCCTGTTTCTTTCAAACGTACCATTCCATCTACAAAAACCTTTCAACAATGTTAATTATGTCCTTGATTTCTGGCCATGGACGACTTTTAATCTCAGATTGGATAGTCTTAGAATTCTTGGAATACAAAACTGTAACATTATAAATACCTGAAATACATAATGAAAATGACTAATACTCTCATTCACTTACTTCTAGTTTCTCTTTCATGAGATCAAAAACATTTTCCATGTCAATAAAAGACTGTTGAATAAATCTGCAATGAAATAATGAGATATGACTGACCATCAACGCAATGTGCTGGGCAATTAAATTACCTCGTGTCATAGTCTGTCAATATTTTGGTCTGGAAGCCCGGCAAACCTCGCGGCAAACTTCAAAGCTTAAAATAGAAGGCCTTTGTTTGATGTTGAACTGGACCTCACCATGCACAAATCCTTTGTCTCAACTTCATTAAATATTATTCATCGTGGCTGGCACCTTTCATCTCAGCTATCTTTATTGGACGATTACTTAATTATACGAAAATACAATGAGCTCAATAACCGTGACGCTGCACAAGTGACGCTGCGTGCAGGCCCAAGGGAACTGATAGTGGGCCTGCAACCATCGCCCGGTATTTTGTAAAACGCCCCTTTTCATAACACGCCCCATTCGCGCGTCAATTGTCAAAAAAGAACCAATGACAGCACCCAAATATTAACAAACAAACTCGCATTAAAATGTAGCGGGGTTTTCTCTGCTTATTCAGAACACTAATAAACAATGTGTAAATGGATGCGTTTTAACTCCCAAAAAGCAAGCAACGCAGTCAGTAATTGCCAAATTTGCAAGTGCTCATTTTCAACTAAAATCGGAACAGGCAAATTAGGACGAATTTCAACAGAAAACCAGTCTCAAACTTCAAATCATGAGGGAAGTCGGGCGACCACATTAGGATTTATATTATGTGTGCTTCGCTGTCGCCATTGGCATTTTTATAAATAAATTGTCTCACTTATCAGATCGTGTGTGCAATTCTTGTTGGCGGCGGAAAGTACGAAATTTATTTCATTTATTTCATTTGGTAAAGAACTCTACAAAAGAAGAGAGCGTTCCAAGTCCAGATCGTTTCGTTTCAAACGGCAATTTAATACCGCCTTCTGTTTCGCTCTCTCAGCGAAGCCTTGTAAGTGTTTCGAATAGGCTTACAGTCCTTACATGCAACTGCATCTCAACATCAACCAAAAAATAATTTTCTTGAGGAAGTGAGAACACATAACGTATCAACTGAAGTCTCTTTGAAATTAATGAAACTCAAGTAAAGGTTACTATAGTTTACCCCAGTCGTAATTTGCTATTCCAACACATCACGACAAGCAATCCCCATTGGCATAACGGCAAAAACATGCCTTCCTTCAAGTAAACAATAAACAGTCTGTTCTTGTTCCATTTGTAATCGAAAAAAGTGATCAATTTTCAAATTTTAAGCTTATCGAGAGCCTTTGTCTATGCCTTTGTGATGAATCACTGTTCCCTTGGGCCTGCACGCTAGGTTAATTAATTACCGATTGCCTCAGCTAGCCAATGGGAATTTAGCCGGCGGTTCGGCCGGCGAAAATCGAAAACATGGGGTGATGGTTGCAGGCCCACTATCAGTTCCCTTGGGCCTGCACGCAGGCTACGGTTTGGATTATCCCAGGGCTTCTGAGAGCAATAAGCGCAGAAGCCCTGGGTACGAGGTTGGGCTCGAGTGAACCGGTGGATTTGTATTGCATCGTTTTTCATTGCAGTGAAATCGCAATGAATCTCGACCTTCGGCCTATATTCTGATTTGCGATCCATCAAATATTGTAACTGTCAATTTCGGCAGTTTAGCTTGCAAACTTTTGGGATAGAAATATTAGAAATCTCACTTGACATCGGTTCTTTTGACTCTTTGTTTTAATATTTGCTGAGATGGTAATTTCATTTTGGCCACATGAAGTTCCATTTGAAAGTCCAGTTTCTTTTTTCCGATCTCCAATTCTCGTTTCGTTCAACCACAATTCTAAAATATTTATTTTCTCGTCGCCCTCTTTTAATTTTCCGCCTATTTCACTGATCCATGTGTCAATCTTGTCGCAAAAAAGTGGGGACACTACACTGCAAAAAAACGCCCAGTTTGCTACAGTGATACCTCCAACCTCGTACCCAGGGTTCCCCAAAGAAAACCCTGGGCAAGTGGTGTTATGTATTACGATCAATCTCATTCCCCGAGCCTGCGATCCTCGGGAAGGAACGTGAGGCTCTGGGATAATCCGTTTCAGGGAGGAATCTGATTGGCCGTTGAAATGATGCGCACTTCAATCTTAGCCAGGATTCCTGGCTTCCGGCAACGGATTATCCTAGCCTCCTCCGCAGGCATCTCTTAATCGTCGAGAACTTATATAATTTAGTTATTCAAATAACTGATGTTCTAGGATTATCCCGGAGCCTCGCGTGCTCGCGTTCCTTTCACTGAGCTGTATAATAATAGTAATGTTATTATGTAATATAGTATGTAATTATAGTATTGTAGTATTGTAGTTAACTATTAATATGTAATATAGTATAGCTCTTTATAGCTCAGTGGTTCCTTCCCGAGGATCGCAGGCTCGGGGAACGAGATTGTATTACGATAGTATCCCGACTCCCGAGCGTGTTCCGATGATACTTTCTCAGCACATGTGGTAATTCCAAAATGGCTGCCAGTGTATCGAGTTTTTTAAACAGAATTGCCTCGTTAGGTCTCGGTGTAGCAGTTGTAGGGGGAGTTGTTAATACCGCACTGTATAATGGTGAGTACTTTACAGCCTTGGGTTTGTTTGAAATATGAAATTTTGATTTTTGAAACTGTACAAAAATTCAACACACGCATATTTCTGGTAGTATAAAACATTAGTATTTGTATATTAAAAGTGGAATATCGTGCCTCTCTATTGTGTGAGATTTAGATTAAACTTCAGTATTAGCTAACGTCTTCTGTAAAACAATTCGTAAAATACATTGTAAATGAATTTCTGATCAAATACAAGGACATAGATTTTGAACAGTCAAATTTGTGTATTGAATATGATGCAATCTTTGTGTCATTAAATTAATCTGAGCTTTGTAGTTAACCACTTTATTACTTTACTCTGTCCAATGCTAGATGGCTTTGCTTGTCAAGGGGGAGAGCCAGACTGCAGAGTTGGTCAAAGTAGCGCTCAAGATTTTTTTAGGGAAACGTTTATTATTTTCATCCAGACAAGAAGGATGAAATTTATCATTATAGCTCAAAAGAACATCCTTAAATTAGTAAAACTGCCAAATTTGGTTGTAAAATGTTGTAAAATATGGAAAATATAGCCCTTTGAAATTAGCAAATTTTGAGTATGTTGGTATTACGCGCGGAAAAATGCACCACTTTTGAGCAAAAAGTTGTGCATTTTTCCGTTCATAATACTAAAATACTAAAAATTTGCTAATTTCACATGGCTATATTTTCCGTATTTTACAGCATTGGGTCCAGTGCCGTAGCTAGCATGTATAGCTGGGGGGGTGTAGGCCAAAAATTTCCGAATGACGAAGAAAATTTCCGAATATTTCATGGCGTACGAAGCTGGCATATGAAGATAGAGGAAAATTTTTTTTTCAATCGAAAATTTTGGGCTACCTCCCCCCCGCCGCCAAAAAAATTTGGACATACCAAATGTCAAATATTAGCTATAAGTTGCCTGAATCTCATTATTTTCGTACAAAAAGCATATACTATTATTGCCGTAATTTTCCGAATGGCCAACACGATTTTCCGAATATGTTAATTCTACAAAAGTTGGGGGGGTTAACCACTCCCCCCCCAATACCCCCCTCGCTACGGCCCTGATTGGGTCATTCCAGAAAACATCCATACCACGGTAGGAAGTTAATCCCCCTACCCCCTTCGGATATCCTAATACATTTACTATTATCAGAAACAATTTTTTCTCCCCGTCCCCAAACAAAATTTAGTCTGTAGGAGTATAGCTGGAATCCTCCATTTTCAAACTCAAAATCTGCCCCAGATCTCTACATTGTGTTTCATACCTATTTGGTGACTTTTGTGCCCTGACTGTCTTGATGTGCCCTTGGAAACTGTTCCATGCCCATGCCCCTAGATGCTTAGGTTTTGCGCTTCCGAGATCTCATTGAAAACTACTCAACTCTGCAGTCTGTGCAGACCTGCCAACTCTCTCGACATAGCTGGGAGTCTATGTGATCTCCCGGTAGTGAAAAATTTCTCCCGGTATTGGCAACTGGCAATTATCCCGATTTCTGATGAAATATCAATGCACAGCAAATAATTGAAGTGTTTGTTTGTTTGTTTGTTAAAACACATTTTCATGTTGTGTTTTCAGTCCAAGATAGTGCCCAATTTAACATTAAGGGGTTTGTTGTGCTGCGAGTGTAGCTAGGAGTTTGAAAGAGATGCTAATCTGATTGCTCTAATGAAAAAGGCTTTGATTGGTTTTCTCCCTCTAAACAGCCAATTCTCCCTATATACCAGTTGCTAAGGTTGGCAGGTCTGGTCTGTTGGGAGAGTCATGGACATTTTATAGTGTGCTCAGGAGTGGATTTATAGGGGGGTGCGCATCCCTGTTGGCCTTGGTCAACAAGGTTGCAATGGGGCTGCAAAAAATCAAATTCAGAAATGTGGCATAATTTCCAAGGTTTTTCCTTTTTTGAAGTCAAACTAAAGCTCATATTGCAGGAAGTGGCATTTCTAGGGTTCTAATTTTCTGAATCTTTTGGGGGGCATACCCCTGGACCCATTAGGGAGCTTGCGCCTTTGGCGCTCGAGTCGTTAGGAAGCCAATTCATTTGAATGCTTTCCCACCACCCTCTAAAGGATTATAAAGAAGCACTCGGTTGCTCACCCAGCACACCCCCCCCCCCCTAGAAAAACCTTGCTGGATCCACCCCTGAGTGTACTCAGTGTTTAATTTAAAATAGCAGCCACCGGCATTTTCACAACACTAGCCAGCAACTTTTAAATTAGCAACAACAACTTTTTGTGAATTCATTGATCTATATAATGAATTTATAGGTTTTAAATGAAAAAGATGCCACAGTCCTGACATAAAAAGATTGCGTTAAGCATTCTGGTAGCTATGAATAGAATTCCAAAATTTTGCTCCGTCGTACATGAAACTATTTTTCATGTTATTAGAACGAGGTTTTGGTAAACAAAGACCAGTTGAAATGTCCCGAAGGCGATAGTTTGTTTTCTCACATTTACTGTATATGAAAATAGATTTGTGAGTGATTTGGGACCCATTTTATTTAATACTAGTACATCATTTTTAGTTTAGCTTTCTTCCTTAATGTTTTGAGTGGTGATTCGTATTCAAGATCGTATTCAAGATAATTCTAGCAGCTCTATTTTGCAGTATTTCTCCTTATATTTTTCAGATGTTAGGGATGCAACTATCTGAAAAATATAAGGAGAATTCAACATTTTTCAGGTAGTTGCTTCTCTACCAACGAAAGCTTGTTTATATTGAATAAAAATGATTACTAAATACAATTTAAGCTAAAGTTAGCAATATAGCAGCAATATATGATTCTGTACAATGCATGCCAATGATGCCTCAACATACGCATTTTGTACAATCTGTTTTATTCTGTGTGGGATTCTTTACAGCCAGGGACGCCGGAACGATAAAAAGGCAAAGGGGGGGCAGACGCACACCAAAGGGCACCTCTATAGATCAAAATTTCGAAATTTACCTGAAAAATTTTTTTTACATGGAAATTTTTTTTGGGCGATCTCCCCCCCACCCCCCGTCGCCAAAATTTTTCGTGACGTAAAAAAATTTTTCCGGATATCAGCAATTTTCTCCATTTATCAAAAATTTTTTTCTAAAATCCAAAAATTTTCTAAAATTTTTGTAAATTAACCTAATTCTTTTCCAAATTCACACTTATTTTTGTAAATTAACTTTCTCTGGGCCTATAAATTACAGCTCTATTGATAACTATTATTAAACAATTAGAATTAATAGTTATAACTGTACACTAAACAACAAAGCCAATCGACATGATTAATTGAAATCGACATGATTAATTGATTATCTTAGAAAAAAAGTATCTAGTGTCTGTTAAATGGCACAACTCCGGATATAGCATGTTTATTCGTTTCATCAAGTGACCCATGTTCCAACAGACTTGCATAACTTAGAGCCTTTGGAGTAATGGGCACCGAAACCCCTTTCAGGGATGGATTTACTGGGGGGGGGGGTGCGGGGGGATGCGCACCCCCCCCCTAGCCATGGCCAGGGGGGGTGCTATTTTTCATGATAAAGCAAAAAATTATTAGAGACAAAATGAGATTCAGTAATTTGAGCAATAACATGATGATATTAAAGCGAACTGTGAACAACAATTACAATTCAAATACTGTAGTCAAGCAAGACTTTGCAGAAGTGGAACAGGTTGCTAGACGGGTAAAGTCACTAACCAATTGCAACGTACTCGTCCGGAAAAATTTTTTGCCTATAAAGTTGTCGACGGGGGGGGGGGAGGTCATTGCTCTCCGGAAAAAAATTTTTCCGGAAAAAATTTTTAAATAGGGCTCCCTAAAAAAATTTGCACCCCCCCTACCAGATCATGCTGGATCCATCCCTGACCCCTTTGGCATCCTGGGGCTGGTTGTATAAAACTCTTAATCACTTTTTTAATCACTATCTTGTAGTTAAATAGTGATTAACTCGCAAATACGTGCTTCTTATTGGATGACGTTTCCACTAACTATTGTTAACTTTAATCACTTTTTTATACAACCGACCCCTGCATGGTGTTTAACCCCCCCCCCCAATATTTTGTGAAGTGTCTGCCACTGAATACAAGCAACAAAGATATAAAACCTATGTATTTTTCTGTTTATTATATAAACAAAATTCAGTGAAAAACAATGAAACGTCCGTGGCAATGCGTTTTACAACAAATGATATTTTCACACGTAAAAATATCGTATTTTTTACGTGTGTTTAAATACGATTTTCTCAGTGGCCAAAAACTCCATATAACACTTATGTTTATATAATAAAGCTACATATATAACAGAACCGGCCATTAAATAATTGTTCTTTCAGCAAGTTTTGCCCATTGCAGTTTAAGTGCAATGATGAACAGTATATTTTACTATAATATACACTACATTATGCATATTTTAATTTTTCCAGTCTCAATAATACAATATTACTGTATGATGCAACTGCACCCAACACAGAATGCATAATTTGGATGCACACTCTGCAGTAGAAACCAGGGCCGCCGAGAGCTTGGCGGGGGCCCGGGGCAATTTTTTTTAGAGGCCCCTATTTCAAATTTTTTTCCGGAAAAAAATTTTTCGGACAACAACCCCCCCCCCCCGTTTTTCCGGACGAGTACGATGTGATTGCTTTTCAGCGATTTTTCATACCAAATTTCGTTACTTTGCCCAAAAAACCAAATATCTTGCCCTTTGCGCGGAAATATTTCTTCCAAAAAAATGACTGGGGCCCAACAAAAAATTTCTGGGGGTGCGGAGCAATTTGCCCCCTCCCTCTCGGCGGTCCTGGTCTACGGTACTATTGATTTCCTCTTATATCAGTACACTTATGTCAGTTTATGCCCATTCTATAAACAGTATTTGAAACTGACAACACCAGTGGCAATCTATATTTTATAATCCCCTAGTCATGAATATCTGTTGTTTTTCAATAGTTGAAGGTGGTCATAGGGCGGTGATATTTGACCGTTTTCAAGGAGTCAAGGATGAAGTTACTGATGAAGGAACACATTTTCTTATTCCTTGGGTACAAAGACCAATTATATTTGATATCCGTAGTCGACCAAGAAATGTCCCTGTTACAACTGGTAGCAAAGGTATTTATTAATGTCTCACCTAACTGTCTCAGCCGGAAAATTCGGCCAGAACCATAACTGAATTTGTTTAACCGTTTATGGTTATACAAGTTACTTTATCGGCTGTCAACCTTAAGAAGTTGGAATATATTGGCATTGATGTACATATACTGCATATCTGGAGCAAGAATTCAAGTCCAAAAAGTGAAGCCAATATTAGTATAGTTTAATGTACAATTTTATGTAATACATGGCCAATAGGACAGAAGGCCCAGTGTATGTAAGATTAGCTCTGCCAAACTGGTTTCTATTGAGTATTGTTACTATTGTACCTTCTTTAAATAAAGTTTGTTATTATTAAAAGTGAAGCCCAGGGCCGGTTGTACATGAAGCCCGTTCAGCTTAAACGGTGGTTAAGCTCAAAATAGAAAGCAAGTCTATAGATTCTTATGAAGTTTTTTAGCGGACAAAATATCTCAAATGTATCAATCGAGTTTATGCGCTATAAATTGATGTTATGTACTGTACATTGATGTTATGTGCAAATACATCAATGTCATAAACCGATACAACTAAAAGATAAACCAATACAACTAAAAGATAAACCAATACAACTAAAAGATAAACCAATACAACTAAAAGATAAACCGATACAACTAAAAGATAAACCAATACAACTAAAAGATAAACCGATACAACTAAAAGATAAACCAATACAACTAAAAGATGAGGAAACGGAAGTAAATAGAAATAAAAGATGAGGAAACGGAAGTAAATACAACCAAAAGATGAGGAAGCGGAAGTGCCGACATACAACAATGGCGTCTCCTTGGACCACGCATTTGGCTTCCTAATACAGAAAACTTTTTTCGTGAATTGGTTGATTTAATAAGAAATGCTGAACAAAGTCGCAATCATTGTGACTCGCCAGACTTTTGTTGTCGTAGATTAGAAGAGTATGAACGCACATTGAGTGTTTTAACAATAAGAATCACCGAATCATACACACATTATCTATACACAGTCACACAGACCCATTATTTGGTACAGACGATGTGAACTGCTGCACTGGACCACCTTGTGATACTGCGTTTTCTTCACGTGTTTGCGAAGAATACTGTAAATTGGTCACCGCGCTAAAGATTGACTGAACATTTGGTACTCTGCCCTGTTTCTCTTCTGCCATGTTTTATGTTTTTCAATATGCATTATTGTATTCACTAGCTTGGCGCCACTTGGCACGCGCGATTTTGCCGAGCTAGTCGCTCTACTTCCGTTTTTCCAATTTACTTCCGCTTCCTCATCTTTTATTTGTATTTACTTCCGTTTCCTCATCCTTTATTTGTATTTACTTCCGTTTCCTCATCCTTTATTTGTATTTACTTCCGTTTCCTCATCTTTTAGTTGTATTGGTTTATCTTTTAGTTGTATCGGTTTATGACATTGATGTATTTGCGCATAACATCAACGTATAGCACATAACATCAATTTATAGCGCATGAACTCGATTGATAGATTTCAGATATTTTGTTCGCTAAAAAACTTCATAGATTCATTTAGCAACCAAACTAAAAGTTTTGAACCTTAAAGGGAAATGGCAATATTTTTTTTTATTTTCCCATTTGAAAGAACAATTAAAACTATTAAATAACTTTTTTTACCGATTCTTCATATCCCCCTTAGTTTTTGAAATATTTTCACTTGAAGTAATGAGATGTCAGCCATCTTGGATAATTTTTTTAGCTCATTAACGGTAGTTTTGGTGACGTCACAACAGGGATTAACCATATAAAAGTATTCGTTGCTGCCAAATATTGATTGGTAGATGTTTTAAAGGTTTCAAGTGATCTTGATATTTCCAAGGGCATACAGAGTATAATTTTCAGTGCAAAATGAGTAGTGGTTGTCTAGAAAAAAATATTGCGTGACCCCTGTTGTGACAACATGCATATCCACAAAAATCCAAGATGGCGGACATTTCATTTCTTTCGATTAAAATATTTGTAGAAGTAAGCAAGATATGAAAAAACGGTAAAAAAGTTTTCTATATGGTTTTAAATGTTCTTTCAAACGAGAAAATAAAAAAATATATTGCCATTTCCCTTTAATACAACGATAATGTTTACAACTACATATTCAGTGCACAATATTTAAGTTGACTGATTCACGAGAAATACGAGAGTCATCCACCGTTGAGCTAAACGTGCTTGATACAACCGGCCCCAGATTGGTAGAAACTGAATAGCCTACGAACAGGCTCTGCGAACAGGCTCTCTTTGAATTCTCTTTGAAATTCAATTCAAAGAGCAGGCTCTAATTCAATTCAAAGAGCCTGTTCGCAGGCTAGAAATTGAAGAGCTATTGGACGTCAGTTCCAATCTCTTTCTATTGTTTTTGTTTGCATGGTTATTAACACAAGGCAGGCAAAGAGTGTGCTGGAATTTTGTATTTTGACATCGATTTAAAGAATAACATGGTTTTATGAATACGGTCTGGAAAAATGGTATTAAAACTGTTTACAACCTTTGTAGCTATTGGACGTCAATTTCTGCCTCCTAGGCAGTTAGGCTTCACTTTTCTCGTTCATGTACAGGTGTATGCACCACAGAATATCACAGTACCACAGAATACCAGTTTTTTTATTTATTTTATAAATAATACGTTATTTTTGTGAATATATATTAGTTTTAGTCTCAGTGGTATTCGGTTTGCTATACGCAGACGAAAACCTGATCTCAACCACGGTCCGAAAGCTTCCAAAGAGCTCCTCATATTTCCTCCAATTAATTTCCCTCTTTTCACAAAAATGTGGTTTGTTTAACGTTTGTTTGTCTTAATTAATCATATCTAGTCACGTTAAAGATAGTTTTAAACTACCGTATGTATTACGTCTTTGTTTGACAAACGAACCCAGTACAATCATACTGTAACTAAAACCTTTCTTTTAGATTTACAGAACGTGAACATCACCCTGAGGATATTATTCCGACCAGAAGCCAAGAGATTACCAGGAATATTTATGAGTCTTGGCGAAGATTATGACGAGAGAGTGTTACCATCCATTACGACAGAGGTGTTGAAAGCCATTGTGGTCAGTATACTATATATAATCTTCCGTATTTACCAAATTGAATACCAAATATTCAGTACCAGTACTGTAGGATTACCAAATGAATAATATCAGAGGAATTACCAATACTTTCACAGTAGTATTTGAGCCTGCGATATTTTGCATTAAATTGTCTTGTTATTCATTTCATATCGAGGAAATTGGTTAGTCAACCCCCCACCTACCCCTACTCCCTTCGGACGTCCTAATACACTTGCTGTTATCAAAAAAATTTTCCTTCCCTTCCGGACGGCAAAAATCTCCTCCGTAGGGAGAGTGTGGATCTTTTTAGGAACAACCCATCATTTTAGGAATACATGCCGATATGGATTTTGTAATTAGCCGTTTCCCAATTGAGCAGGGGACTGGGTCTAGTTGATGTTTGGAGGGACGTTTGGAGAGACATATTAAAAGATGCCTTATTATAATTATTGCGTTTCAGGCTGCACAAATAACTTTAGGAATGTAGGAAAACTTCCTAGCCATATTCAGCATATTGTTTATTTTTGTCCTCCAAACAAGTGACTAGACCCAGTCCTCTGCTCGATTAGGAAATGGCTAAGGGAGTGTTCATTATTTATACCCGGGGTTGGTACCGAAGAGAAACTAATCGAAAAGAGAAAAAAACAACCACCCACCCTTTCAGTCAACCATTTTTTCCCCTACCCAACTATTGCATGACTTGGATTTTTATTTTACCCAACCCAATTTCAAAATTATACAAGTATTTTACATATATACATATATATTATTATACAAGCTAGGCCACTATAGTATAAACAGTACTATGCAAATGCACTAACTGAATGTCAAATATATTCACTGAATGTCAAATATATTGGTGCACTAACTGAATGTCAAATATAATCATTTGTACCTTCACAAGTTCATATTATGTTCCCACGCCTCCAACTTCCTGCAGTCCTACCATATCTCGTTGTTATAATCATAGGGGATGGGGAGTTGGAGTTTAGTTTTCTATGTCGGGAATGAATGGATAAATCCTGGAACGACCCATTTTGTTAAATAAAGGATTTTCATATTTTGTTCAATTCAAGGTTGTATTGAAAATAATTTACCCAACCATAGGCTTTGTTCAAAAAATATTTACCCAACCCTTCATACCCCAGAAAATTGGCTTACCCAACCCATTTCTCTTCGGTACCAACCCCGGGTATAAATAATGAACACTCCCTATTGGGCATTTCTTTGTTGTAAACATTACATTTGAGACAAAATAATATGGGTATTTTTCAATATACAGTACCTTGAATGGAAAAAACTGTTTGATAATAATGCTATTTGTAGCCGCTGTACATTGTAGTAAAAGAAAACTGACACTGGTCCAGGGCTCGAAATAACGGCCGATCAATGATCGGTAGGAAATTGTTTTTGATCGGTGAAGAATCAACGTTGCCGTTCACCTTGATCGGCAAGAAATATATTTGAGCATTGTCTAAAAGACATGCTTACCTGTACACGGTAAAAGACAAATAAAAGTAAACATAAAACACATTTAAAAACACGCGAAAAGCTCTTATTTAGTTGATACGAGTCATACGACAGGAAAGGCAGCAGTACTATTCTCGCTCTAAAGTAATTAATTTACTTTTATTAAAACAAATTTACACGAAATATTGTCGTCTTTTCAACAGTAACAGTCTGCAATCCGAACCGCTGACGACGAACGTATCTTTGTATAATAATTTCAAATTGATAGGATTTTTTGAGTAGGATTTTCTCTTTTAATATAAAATAATACGTTTTAGTTCTTAATTGATAATGCTGCTGTGTTTCTTGCTTTTGTGTGAAAAAATGCAATGGTATAATTAAAACTGTGTGTTAAACTAAAGTGTTATAATAAAATAAAGTTTATTAAGTCCACAAATGTCATAGATTTAAACTTCAATTTGAAATAAAGTTAAACTTCAAATGTGTATTCAATGCCCACTGGCATATTTAGAATTTTTTGAAGGAAATGAGGGTAAATGCTCCTGATCGGCCAGATTTTTATTTGATCGGCAAAAAGTCCTCATCGCCGATCACCATGATCGGGAACGTTATTTCGAGCCCTGCTGGTACACTCCCAAGTGTTTTCACTTCGTCTTAAATTGTAGTACGAATACTTTACATATTCATATCAGATCTAGGCCTGGCCCGGTTTCGTAGGACAGTTCGAAATCAGCATTTCAATAAAACGTGCAATACTATATAGTTTTTGTTTTTATTGAAGTTTCCTGGTTTAATTGTTTGAGTTTTCCTCAGCTCTCACGTGGAATTGCCGAATTTTATTTATTATTCATACAATCATACAAAAATATAACAATAATTGAAGGTATGGTCAATGCTACCTTTGTAGGCTCAGTTTGATGCCAGTGAACTGATCACACAGAGAGAAGTGGTAATTATTTTCAAATGTTTTCTTCTTTCATCAGGCATTGAGTACAGTAAAAGAACAAAGACAGCATTTGAATGGACCTTTAACCTTATAACTAAAATTTTGATCTAGACACAAATTTCATCACAGCTTGAAAGAGCATCACAAAATTAGTAATATCCCGAAGTTTTGTTGCGAAATGTTGTAAAATGCGGATAATATAGCCCTGCGAAATTTGCAATTTTCAGTAATTTTGTATTACAAACGGGAAATTGATACCCCAACACCCGATTGGGGGTATCAATTTCCCGTTTGTAATACAAAATTACTGAAAAACGGCAAACTTGGTAGGGCTATATTATCCGCATTTTACAACATTTCGTAACAAAAACTTTGGAATATTACTAATTTTGTGATGCTCTTTCAAGCTGGGATGAAATTTTTGTCTAGATCAAAATTTTAGTTATATAAGGTTAAAGTATTAGTGTCAGGGTCATGCATTGAGGCCTTTTGTTATTGTTTACATTTTACTCAAATACAACAAATAGCAATAAAAATACCTTGTTTTGTACATTTCTGATAAAAATCAGACAAAAAGAGCAATCATTATAAAAGGATGGTTTAAATATAAGTTAGAGTTATAAACCGAGAAGGAGGTTTTATATAACTGATATATTGCCCCTGAGGACGCGCAGCGTCCGAGGGCAATAGGCCTATATCAGTTATAAACCGACTTTCGAGGTTTATAACTAACTTATATCTCATTTGTGGAGGTTTTCTAACATATTTTGTCATTTTCAAAAATTTTTGATGAAAAATTCTCGCGTTTATAAACCTCGGACGATCAAAGAAAACCGACACAAATGAGATATAAGACGGATTGTAAACACTTTCCAGGCTCGCCAAGAGGAGTTTGAGCCCGCGAATTCCTGGTGTGACACTAATCCTTTAAAGGTCCATTTAATGAATTCGCCAATGAATATTTGCATTTTCAATGACAGATGAAGGACACAGAACCATTAGTCCCAATTGAAATCTTACTGTACATACAGTAGTAGAGATGAGCCATAGAGATATTCAGGGTAGTCATTATACACTAATTCCTGGAATCTGCTTGAGTGCGCACGAAATAATTTCTATATAAGTATAATATTTTCCAATTTTGTCAAAGTTTACATAATGTTGAATCAGAATATTGAACATCCAAATTTGGGATGAATTAGTCTCAAGGAGGGATACCAGATTAGTATAGTTGCATGTATTCACTTGGGGACAAAAAATTGTAGATCTATAGATAATTCCTAGGTTAATCCCTTCGTTATGATTGCTCATTATGTCAACTGCATGTGTTATTATTAACTATTTGTTGCTTTGATTTTAGGTTTCGTACAAAGTTCGAGAAGCTCTGGTTGAACGTGGAAGATCATTTGGTCTAATACTTGATGATATATCAATTGTGAGTGCTCGTTTGAGCTTTTGGTATCGGTACTATCCTAAGTTAAACTGTGGCCGGCTGTGGGGTTGGTTTTGGTTATAATTCCATGACGCGTAGTAACGAAATATATTAGCATAATTACTATTAAGTATAACCATGAAATACTAGCTAGCATGATTATCACGTACATCGATCTACTTAACAATTAAATTACGAGCTCGAGATTTCTATCACCTCATAAAAATCGAGAGCGAGTAATCTAGTTGTTTTGGTAGAGTCTCAAATAAACAATCAAAAGTTCGTCCTCAGAAAAACGCGGGCCAGAAGCAATTTTTTAAATGCACCAGGAAAAGATTGTTTTGCTACTCGCTTATATAATTCAAGCACTTTCTTTGGCCGAGAGCCATGATCTATTAGAAGACAGGCACACGGAATTACGTCACACAAAACCTTATCCAATAGCATTCCCTTATTTGTGTTGATAATGCGTGTAGGCGTGATATTTGTGAATTTTTTACTTTTTCACCCACTCGTCTAGTGAACCACTTTTCTGTTCTTTCCACATTATGACGTCATACTGTGCATCTATAACTGAACAGACAACGACAAAAAATTATCTATTTGTTAAATAGATAGCGAGTAGAGCAGCCAATCAAATTGCATCATTTACAATCGTATATTAGTGATTCTTCATCTCTCTCCTTCTCATCCTTTTTGGAAGGAATTATTGTATCACCCGGGCAACTCTTGATTTCAATTTTCATCTGGACAATCCTAATGACCCTCTTACCAAACGGTTTGTGGATCTTCTCGCTTCCTTTGATTTGAAGCAGTACATTTCTGGATCAACACATGCAAGTGGTCACACACTGGATTTAATTATAACGCGATCTGAAGAAAACATTGTTAACCATTACAATATCTTCGATCCTCTGATTTCTGATCATTCAGTTGTG
>CACRXK020003416.1:0-36406 GCA_902702795.2 Paramuricea clavata | reverse complement strand
AAACACCGCTTCTGTGATTATGACGTCCATAGGGGCCCCCTTGGAAGGTTTTGCCCCGCGCAACCTCTCGGCGGCTCTGTTTGCTGATATAAGTGACGCATGCATTACATGATTACATACATGATGAGCTTTCAGCCCAGGCTGAGTTGTTGGCCAGGTTGAATTCTTTCACATGCTCGAGATCACAAGATGAGCCACTTGTGAAATTTTAGCCCCTAAAACTTTGCTGAAATGCTCAAGCCTCATTTTAATAGAGCTACATATTGCGATTCTTCGTAGAGCTGTGCAAACTCCGGTTATTTTAGCACCGGCTCCGGCAGTCAAAACTCCGGTGTCACAGGAGATTCGCCCCCCCAGGAGATTCGCCCCCCCCCCTGGGGGTAACTTATATATAGGTAAATAATAGCTTTATTAGCATGACTATAAGTGTACAGTATTGCTAAAGCGTATAAAAGTTATAACAATATATAGAGAACTATGGTAAACTAGGATTATACAATTTACAAAGTAGTATATGACTGTGCAATAATACTTAATAGACTAACATAACATTAACGTTAATAAGAATAAGAATAAGAAGAAAGAATGTAGACAAGTATAATATTTACAAATAAGGTGGTTATTACAACCTATGCTAACTAGCACTCCTGTTTTCAAGGTATTTAAGCCTTTGTTCAAAACATGAATAAACAAATTTTGACAGTTTAGTTATGATTTCACTATCAGTTGACTTCATTAAGTCAGCTGATAGAGTTTGAGAGTTCAGTTTAATCTCGTTAGATGAGACATTCTCTAAAGAACTTCGGAGGTCTTCACGAGAATGCTCATAGGCTTTGCAAAAGAGTAGGAAATGGGTTTCGTTTTCCACCTCTCCTGAATTACAGATTTCACATAAGCGTTCTTCTCGGGGTGTATTTTGGTATTGCCCGATCTCAATTTGGAGGTTATGGCTGCTAACTCTAAAACGTGAAAGACATTTTCTCTTGTATGGGTCTTTTATAAGTATTAAGTATTTTTCGAGGTTGTGGTCCGTTTTGAATGTTGAATAGAAAGTTAATTTGGATGAATTTTCAAGTTTATGTTTCCAGAATGTCAAGTATTTTTCCTCAAGGGTTTTGGTAATAGCTTCAATATGTTCAGACGTTACGGCTTCCAGACTAGGGATTTCTTCATTTAGGTTTAAATTTTTGATTGTATCCATTGCATTTCCGTAAAAGGAAGTTTTCTGCCTAGAGTAGAGATCTTTCGAGATTAGAAATGCTTGCTTTGCAATGGCTGTTTCGGGAAGTGAGTTTAAGTGAGTGATGTATTTGAAGACCCTTTTGAATACATTGATAATAAGAGGGAGTTTTCCAAGCTCAGCTCTGGAAGCAATGTTACTTGCTTTCCTACTGACAGCGAGGTATATTTTACAGAACTTAAGATGGACTTTTTCAATTGGTAACTTGTCCCAATTGTTGAAATCGTGTTTCACGTATGTCCCCCATACTTCAGAGTTGTATAGTAGGATCGGGCTTATAATAGAATCAAATATTTTAATGGCATATTTGGGATTGAGGCGGCTGAAGTTGAGCTGTCTTCTTATACCATATAAAGTATGCAAGGCTTTCTCACTTAGTTGCTTTAGAGCTAAAGTGAAATTGCCATTGTGATTTAGTTTGACTCCTAGGTAACAGTATTCCTGTACAATTGCTATGTTCCGATTTCCAACATTAAACTTTGGGCTTGCCTTTCTTGTTTTTCGTTTTTCAATAATCATTATTTGTGTTTTCTTCAAATTTATCTCCATGAGCCATTTTTTACTCCAACTATGGAGATCGTCTAGAGATTTTTGTAGGCCGAATTTTGATCGAGATAATAAAATTAAGTCATCGGCATATAGAAGACAACTCAGTTTAGTTCCATTTGGTAGTATAAACGGATCAGCATCTGTAGTGTCAAATAATGTTGCCAATTCGTTTATGTAGATATTAAATAGAAGAGGGCTCAGAACACAGCCTTGACGCACTCCTGTGGAGTATGAGAAAAATTCAGTTCGATTAGTTTTGCTTTCTTTTACGGCGCATTTAGAGTTTGAATATAAACTTTTAACAAGGTTGTAGAAGTTACCATCAATTTTGTTTTCAAGCAGTTTTAAAAAAAGGCCTTCATGCCAAACAGAGTCAAAAGCCTTTCTAAAATCAACAAAGCATGCATAGAGTTTTTCCTTTTTGTTCTCATTTATGTGTTTGTCTATTATTGTTTTAAGAGTGAAAATGTGATCAGCTGTTCTGTGGCCCGACTGAAATCCGATTTGGGATGGGTGAATTATGTTTCTATCAATGCTAAATTTACTTAACCGTTGATTTAAAATAATACAAAGGAATTTGCTGAGACAGCTAGTCACGCAAATTCCCCTGTAGTTATTGGGGTCAGTTTTATCTCCTGACTTAAAAATTGGTGTAATGAGACCTTCACACCATTGATCTGGGAAATGCCCTGTTTCTAAAATGAGGTTAAAAAGTTTTTGGTATAATTTAAGTAATATTTTGACACTACACTTTAGCATTTCGTTTTTTATCCTGTCAGAATAAGCAGATTTGTTGTTTTTTAATTTCTTTGCAGCACTTAAAACTTCTACTTCAGAAATCGGTTCATCAAGAAAATTATTTGGGATTTCTTCTTCAAGTTTTGTTAATTTTTGTAAAATATTATTCTGTTCTGTGTCTAACGTATGTTTTGCATGCAGGGATTCGAAATGAGTGAGCCAGCTGTTAGCCGAAACATCTGGTTTACTCATGGAAGGGTCCTCAAAGTCATCACTCATGTTCTTTAATAGTTTCCAGAAGGAATTTGGGTCATTTTCAGAAACTCTTTCTAGTTCTTCTAGTTTCTTTTCATGAAAAAGTTCTTTCTTGCGTTTTAGAGTGTTTTTATAAATCTTACGTGTGGTATGGTATTTGTCTCTTATTTCGGTATTAAGGGGATCACGGTGTTTTTGGTTTGCGAGTTTTCTCAATGAATGTCTTTGGAGTCGACATTCTTTATCGAACCATTTTTTGTTACAGACATTGGAAATTTTGTTTCTGTATTTCTTCTTTTTGATTTTCATGGATTTTTTAGCAGCATGCATAATTAAATCTTCTACTGTTGAGGCAAATCTGTCAACACCTTCCTTTGAGGGAGATGGATTGGAATTGATCAAGTATTGAAGTTTTTGTTGAGTTTGAAATGATTTGAGATTTTCTGTAAACTTAATCATTGAGTCGTTGTCCCATATGAATTGGGGTGGAAGCTTATGTGTTTTAGGTTGTTGCGTGTGAGTAGTCTCACTGAGAGGGACATGAGTGGGAGCTCTTTTAATCCATGTCACTAGTTGACTATGGTCAGATAGATAAGTTGGAGGTTTAACAATAAAGTTTTCAATGGATTGGGTTAGTTAATTAATTCTTGGTCACATATTATGTAGTCAACCACACTTGAGCCATTTTTACTGTGTGAAGTGGGTTTACCAAATGAGTCACCAAGGGTCCTACCATTCAGAATTCTTAGGTTGCAACTTTTGCAGATCTCAATCAGATTTTTTCCATGTTTATTAATATAACTATCAAAACTTTCCCTTATTTTTGGTTGGAAAGCGGTTTCAGTAATGTCATTTATGAAGGTATTTCCTTCACTTGAGACAAAATCTTCAAGTTTGCTGGTACGGGCATTAAAGTCCCCCAGCAGCATAACATTTCCTTTTTTTTGAGAAATAAACTATGTCATTTTCAAGGTCATCAAAGATTTCTTCATCATAATAAGATGACCTTTCCGGTGGAATATAGACTCCACAGATGAATAGATCTTTTGTGGAGTCTAGGATTGTGCTGTCTATTCGACACCATAAAGATGTTTTGGTACGTTTTTCAACAGAAATAAAAGTTTCAAGTCCTATTTTGAACAAAAGTGAAATTCCACCAGACAAACGGCAAGCAAAGTTTGACTTGGGTGTTGCCGTGACTGTGGATATTGCCTTGAAACCAGGAATGCTGTTAGTATCATTTGACCATGTTTCAACAAGAAAGATTAAATCATGATCTTCAATATTTTTTATAAAATCACTATTGCTTAGTTTCTTACCAAGCGTACAATTTTTTAAACCATTTATATTCCAAGTACTTAAAGAAAGCTTAGAATACATTTTCTGTAGTTTTGGAATGATTTGAAATGATTAGAAAAAGATTGACTGACTTTCCCTGCTTTTTTTCAGGTTGGAAACCTAGGAATATCGCCCCCCTTTAGAAATTTCGCCCCCTAGCTCCCCCATATAAATTTTGATTTTTTTATCTAAAAACAAAACGATTGCAAGTTGAAAGATTTATTGTGTGATTTATTTATTACAAGGAGACAAAATTACATACACATTTTAAGCTTCTTAGCAGCTGACCAGCTGCATAACCACTCATTTGAGGTACTTAGACTAGTGTCCTATTCTACACATCTAAAGTGGAACTATCACAGAGATCGCATAAAATCATGTTGTCGTATTCTTCTGGCAGTTTACATTCACATAACATATTATAAAAACAATCGCTTGAAAATTTTATCAATACGAGTGTTAACAATAGCCGTCACAGTAATCACTTGCTAACAATAAACTATAGGATTAGTAAAAAATCTATGGAATGTGTTGGGAAGCGTATTGACTATTGTCCGTTGAATCGTCAACTTTCTGTGTCAGTGATGTAATCTTGATTCTTCACTTCCGCAAAGAAAATTGCATTATATATGTGGTGTGGTTTATTCAAATCATTTCATGATACTTTGATTTTGTTAGTGCATGCCTTAAACATTTGAGAATGTAACTCTGCAAAAGGGGCTTCGGTGGCGAAGTGGTTAGCGCACTTGCCTTTCACCTCTAAGGCCGCAGGTTCGAATCTCGATGAGGACTTCTCATTGTGACTCGAACCCAGTCCTAATGTGAAAAGAGTAAGTCAACGCTCTGCCGAAAGTCGTGGGTTTTCTCCGGGCACTCCGTGTTTCCTCCCACAGGGAAAGTTGACAGGGTGGGTTAGGCACATAACTATGTAAATGCACGACCACATCAGCTATGCTGCGAATTTAATCGTGTTGAAATAAATGCTACAAACAAACAAACAAACAAACAAACAAACAAACAAACAAACAAACAAACAAACAAACAAACAAACAAACAAACAAACAAACAAACAAACAAACAAACAAACAAACAAACAAACAAAACTAAAAGCTTTCTTGTCTTTTTTGAAGCGTATATTATTGGATTATTGCCTATTGGCAAGTTCTACCCTTCGCATCTGAGATTTACAAACTATATTGAAATAATGCAAGTAAAAAATAGTGACAAACCATACATTTTCCGATAACGACAAAACGTGGATGCAAAACAATACCAATAATTACAATAACCACCACGGTGATTACTTTTTAACAATGAGTTTAAGGATTAACACTGAAAATGCAAAATATGCGTGGTGTGCTGTGAAGCGTCATAAGTCCTATTGAGTATTCATCTACTGTAACTGTGTAAAGCCCTTTCGATACATGTAATTGTAAATTTGTATTCTTACATGCAGGGCTTGAAATAACGTTCCCAAAGTTCCCGATCATGGTGATCGGCAGTCGCGACTTTCCCTGCTTTTTTCAGGTTGGAAACCGAAACCCTGCTTTTCCGCCGATCATAAGCAATTCCTTGCCGATCATTGATCGGTGATCGGTTGTTATTTCAAGCTCTGTCTTAACAATTTTGAATTGATACTGATTTCAAATGATTAAAGCCATGTAATAATTATCCCATGCAACTGTTAGGAAGGGCGAAATTTTGAACGGAGGACGAAAATCCTAAAGAAAAGGTGAAGTTTCTGAAGGGGGGCGAAATTCCTAAAGGGGGGCGAAATTCCTAGGATTTTCGCCCCCCTGGGGGGGGGCGATATTCCTAGGAATTTCGCCCCCCGGTGGGCGAAAATATAGGGGGGGGGCGAAAATCCTGGGACACCGGCTCCGACAAGAAATTTTTAAGGAAATTCCATATTTAAAAGTGGAAGAAGGCGAAAGTATTTCAGTGTAATTTCAGAATTTATCTTTTTTTAAAACCTTTTTACAGCACTATTAATAGTAAACCACACAGTAATATATAGTAAAACAACATATAAATAGTAATATATTAGTAAACAATAACTTAATTTTCCCTTTTAATGCCAAATGTTCGTTGAAATATGAAATAATTTTGTCTGCCGGAGTTTTTGCCGGAGTTTTCCGGCTCCGGCAAAATATGCCGGCACTCCGGCTCACAGCTCTAATTCTTCGGAAACTTTAAAACGCCTATTTATTGTGTGTATAATTTTTGTTTCAAGAATTTAGAGTTTTGAAGAGCAGCTTGACAACACAGGAAGCAACCGCAAGACTTGCAGAGCTCAATGAAAATGTAATAATATACTTTTATTTCCTGTTTTGACTGCCAAGATATTTATTTGATTGAACAACTTCGTTGTGCCTGATTGACTCACAAGATACTGGACTTTGTAGTATGTACGGGGTGGGGCCACCATTGTATGGGGAAAGGGAAACGTTGTATAAGGAGGGGGGTTTATACATGCAATTCGGAAAACATTTGAATTTGAAATTCTCAATTTGTTGATGTTTGCTAAGTGTGTCAAGGATTTTTGACCAGAACTGTAATAAGATAGGACTAATTCATATATAATTGGGTGAATGTTCTATTTATCTCTGTTACATCTGTATTTTATATAGTGCAGAAAATATCAAGAGCATTTGAAACGTATTAAATCAGGTAATATTATGTTTTATGTAACAATTTGTAGCTTAAAGCCACTGTTGTCGGCTGCAATGGTTAGTACAATCTGTAAGTTAATGTTTTTTCCCTTTAGCTTCAAATCATATTCCACCAGCTGAAAAGGAGAAGGTGAGTCAGTATAAATGTATAAACGGTATATCTTACAGTGATCAGCTACGCAAATGCGTTAAAAACATATCGAAGGCGAGTCAGACGAGTGCGAGGTTGTGCATGCATGGATAATGGAATTATATTAGACTACTCTATAACATGCACATAATTGTGGTAGATAAGTTGAATAAAGTACCATGATTTATTTACTTTCTTGTGTTACAGATAATAAAGAATCGAAAAACTGTTGTTCAAACGTGGAAGAAAAGAAA
Source organism: Paramuricea clavata (assembly GCA_902702795.2). Lineage (NCBI taxonomy): Eukaryota > Metazoa > Cnidaria > Anthozoa > Malacalcyonacea > Plexauridae > Paramuricea > Paramuricea clavata. The sequence continues at coordinate 29,230 of CACRXK020003416.1, read as the reverse complement.
GCGTATAGTACGTATACGATCGAACATAAATTCGTTATTCGCTTGATTTTTTGTTCAATAATACAATATATTGACTATTGTATTTTTATATAATATATAAAGTTGTTTTGCCTTGCATTGCATATTTGCATATTTTCTTATCATCACTCATCAGACATCATATACCTGAGTGCATATCCACACCGGGCGAGCTTGAAAAATATGCCCGGCCACGGTGGGATTCGAACCTACGACCTTTGGAATACTAGCCCAATGCTCTTCCAACTGAGCTACGCGGTCAGGACGGTTCGAGTAAGTGATATTTCGGAACAGTATCTAGTTCCTTCAATACCAATGTGTTCTAGTAATATGAAGTTTTCTGTCATTGGTGTTGTGTACTCAGGTGTTACTCGAACCGTCCTGACCGCGTAGCTCAGTTGGAAGAGCATTGGGCTAGTATTCCAAAGGTCGTAGGTTCGAATCCCACCGTGGCCGGGCATATTTTTCAAGCTCGCCCGGTGTGGATATGCACTCAGAGTAACATCGCAAACTTATTATTCACCTGAGTACACAACACCAACACAGAAAACATCATATACCTATTATACATATAACATTTAGGCTAATTAATTTTTTAATACATTATTAATCATTATTAATTTTACTATACATTAGTCATTACTCATTAGATTGTTTTTGTTTTATAATTTGATTATGTTTCTTTCTTTCATTAAGGCATCAGATATGATGGATGCTATTCTTGAAAGTTATCCCAAAACTAAAAAACAGTTTATTGTAAGTATAGACTATAGTATAGTGTCCTTTTTCCAGGGAATGTGGCCACTGTTTTCTCTACCATTCTAACCAAGGCTTTTAAACGCTTTCACAGTTGCGTTCTTGGAACTTTAGGAGCTAAAGTTTATGTAAATTAACATGATTTTTATATCGTCACACATGGTATAGTGATTTCCTTTGTCTTCTCATGAATTATTAATTAGTTTTTTAATAAGACGAGTAAGCACTTTTAAAGCACGAACATGCAGGAGTGCTTATCAGATATACCGCGTGCTTAATTGGCGAAGTAATAGTTTAAAAATAAACGTTGTTTAAGCTCACGTTTATGTAAATTATCATCATTTTTATGACATATAAAATCACCGACACGGTAGTGATTTCCTTTGTCTTATGAATTAGTAATGAGTTTTTTTAAGTTATAGTTACGTTAGAAAACATATATTCCATAATAGAGAATAATACATGGGTGCGCGGAAATACCAGATTTATTTCGAGTGTTGAACATGATACCTGTATCTCACGAGTCAGCGCAGCGAACGAGTAAGATATCATGTTCAACACGAGAAATAAATCTGGTATTTCCAAGCACCCACTGCCTCGTACCCAGGCGTCTCTTTGTAAAAAAAACAGTGATGCGCATATGACGAGTTTACATAAAGTATTGTAATGGGGAGAGATGGCGAAGGGGCTCATGGGAAGAGTGCACTTGAACTGCGAGACGCCTGGCCACAGAGTATACTGTATATCCTTACTCTGTGGCCTGGCAGTTCTTGGTCGATTTCTTGCAAGAAAGTCGATTTCTTGCAAGTTGTGCTATTTCGTTGTCGTTTACGATTTTTTGCTACTTGTTTTTGTTGAATTGACTAATGTTAATATTCTTCTGTCATCCTGGCGTAAATTCATGCTGTTATTCTTGGTATATATGACATATGCCTTATTTAAAGTCCATGGAAATTCCAATATTAACATGTCAACAACCGAAGCGTTGAAGAACTAGACTTGCAGGAACTAGATTTGTAAGCTATAACTATATAAAGGTACAGACTATAAAATTGCACTGTTGTAATAAATATTTCAAACTTTACGGCTGTGAACTTTTATTTACTTGGGCTTTTGTTTACAGTATACATTTAATAGAATTTGCCATTGGCATTGTGATCGACTGATTGAGCTTTCAGCTAAAGAAGTTATTAATACAAAAGCAATTATATGACTTTCTAATCATTTCTCTGTTACTGTTTTATGGTAAGCAACTGATAGCATTCTATTATTCCATGTAGTACCGAATGACATTTTCGAAATATTCGCACGGTTAACTTGCCATGTTATTTACTCATAATTTTTCGCGCATTTTGCATGTCATCGAACATCTACAAATGTATTATTATTTGCCAATGGCGTTCAATTCAACTCTTCATCACAAAGTAAGGTTTTACACACAGAGTATATGACGATATGGTAACTTTTTGTATTAAATTCCATGTTTTCCCGCCATGACAGTATACAAGAACTGCCAGGCGCTCCCCAGCACGCACCCTTCCCAACAGCCCCTTCGCGCGTCGGCTGCCTACCCGAATACTTCATGTAAGCGCCTGGGTACGAGGCAGAAGCACCCATGTATTTTTCTGTTTATTATATAAACAAAATTCAGTGAAAAACAATAAAACGTCCGTGGCAATGCGTTTTACAACAAATGATATTTTCACACGTAAAAATATCGTATTTTTTACGTGTGTTTAAATACGATTTTTCTCAGTGGCCAAAAACTCTATATAACACTCATGTTTATATAATAAATATATTTATTATATAGTAGAGAGTGAGGTACTGAAAATTACACAGTGAGATATTTTCCATATCTTCACTAGTGAAGATATCGATCACGTGACTTTGAGTATTTATACAATTTTTTGCTTGGGACTATAATAAACAGAACATTACGTTTGCTTGAAGATATGACTTTTACCTTCTCGTGTTAAAAACAATATTTTACTCACTGCCACTCGTTCGTAAAATATTTTTTTTCACCACTCGAAGATAAAAAATCATATCTTCGCGCCGCCGTGTAATATCCTCTATATATATGCTTGTTCTGATTTTTTAGGAGGATGTTGGTATTGAAACTGATGAAGAATACAATGTTACTGTACCACAAATATGTTAAAAGACCACTGAATTGGACTGACTTCGATGTCATCACATGCAGTGCATGATACACCTATTAATTATAGACTATATATCACCTCTGTAAACTGATAAAATTCTTATATGTGATGACAGAACTGATATTGATTGTATCCAAATTAAGCTGTATATATTCTATACTCGATTATATTTTGTTCAAAACCTTGCACTATGCCCGTCTTTTTTCCAAGGTGTTAGATTAGAGCCTAAAGAGGCACTTTGACAGATATATACTCAAGTAGTCGATACACCTGTATTCTGTAGATACTATACTGTCTTTTCGAGTCTTTTTGTATAGTGAATGAGTCCCAACAATCGGATGGGGTAGCTGTTTGAAAGAAATTCCAATGCCTGCATCTTTATCAGATAACAGACGAGAGTTTACCTCAGTTTACTTCCACTGCCTCAATGACGATGATGAAGCTCGAAACGTCGAAATTCTCCTTATACGGTATATTTTCAGGTAGTTGCATCCCCACTATCGAAAGCTTGTTCATTATGTATAAGAGTTGCCCGAAAGTTTTAACTGTGGTGAAACCTTTCATTAACTCCATATGATAGTCTGCACAGTTTCGTATGGTTCAATTGAATTTCTGTCAAATTACTGCATGCATGAAATTGCATGGACAATTTACAAAAGGGAAACTATACTTTATCACTATTCACTATTGTTAATTTAATTTGGTTCTGTTGTCTTCCAAAAATTTAAGTTTACCGTTTAACTCTTGTCTGTGCACATAGGCTAGTGTACAACCGATGTCATTCTGAGAATATCGCCCTCCGGGAGGTGGAGAGAAGTTTCCTAGGAGTATGCCCCCCCCCCCCCTCCTCCACTTTAGGAACACGTCATGACACAGTTCGTACAACATTAACACCACCCAAAACCATAGATATCTTATATACACCAGATAGTGCATCTAATTATTCTGCAATTCAAAAATTGAAGCCGTGATTGCAGACTCAGGATATTCCCATGAAATGAGAATACTCGTATGTTTTCTATTTCTTAAACAGGGAACTTAAACATTAAGTTAAACCTATTCCAAATACATTTTCAAATGATGAAAGTTATTGTTGTTTTTAAACGTTTATTAGCGAGTGGGAAACTTCAACATGGCCGCCATCTATTCAAATGGGGGTAACCGCTGGAATATTCTTGGCTTCAATTTTACTAAAAGAGATGCGCTATCTAGTGTGTATAAGATATCTGCCCAAAACTAATAACCTAATTATTGATTGTGACTGATCCAAATTTACATGCCAAAAGTTTAACGACGATCTGCAAAATATTCCATGCACGGTAATTGTTTACATTGTCTACATTGTTTAGTCGCAATTAAGTAGTGGGATGCACATTGTAGTATAGCTGCATGTAAGAAAGCTTCGGATTGATAGCGATACAACTTCCTGAAAAATACAAGGAGAATACTTTGGCACTATGTATAAGTTTTCTGGTTTCGTATGTCGTCTTGTGTTGGCAATTGCTAAAAAGCTTAAACCCGCTTTATTAATTTGCCATGGTAGTTATGGGTATCATAATACAAAAAAATACTTCATTATCGTCTTGACTTATTTCGCTTTGGATTAAAATTGAGAGGGGGAAATTCTCTCAAGCGGTGGATTTCCTGTGACACCGGCGTTATTTACATCTTCAACTAACTCTCAGTATTATGTCTCTGTTGATAATGAGAGATGCCTTCGTGTCTGATCTCTGGCCCATGAGATGGCGTTGTCTTGCATAATTTATGCATTATCAATAATCACAATCATGTTTCCAATTCATTAAAAATATTGCTCCAAATTTGATTAGTTATTTTTAACAAATTTAGGACGCCTTTAAAATTGCAATGGATGCGCAAATATTTCTCTTTTCACAAAGACACAGTTCTTGACTGGACATCCGGAAACTGACAGATATGTTGATCCATTCATTCAATTCTAAATATGAAATGGAATTCTAAAAAGGGGAAGTTCTATTCCAGATTTAAGAGAGTTGTTGCCATGGCAAAGGACTTTCAACACAGAAGAGCAAATTGTAATGTTCACAATACGTCAAAAATTTCATCTTCATTAAGAATCTTTACTTCTGAAGAAACAGAAGTCTCCAGAATACTAGGGATTAAAGCAAAGACAAAATCCATAGGAAAAGAGGACTATATGTGTTTTGTACACCTGTATGACAACTACAAAATCGATATGATAGGCTTACCATTATATGATTTATGTAGCTCTAACATGCAACAGCTTAGCTGTATCTTGAAGAAACTAGAAGCAAAAATAAATACTGAATGTTTATCACCCCCAAGCCTTGTCACTCCCACGCCTAATTCAGCCCCACCCACCCGCTCCCTTAAGAGCCACCTTAGTGAGTTTGACAAATACAATGGGAACGTCAATGAAGACGTGCTCATTAACATAGCACTTTTATTCTAAGACAAAGGCGACTTTGATTATGTATTCCCTCGAGCATTCTAGTACGCCGTAGTTGTTATTCTGCTACGTTATTCACACATTTTCACGGCTCATAATCACGCCAACAGTTAAAACGTTCGAAGTCGTGTACTTGTGGGGTGTTTTATGTGAATTCACTGGCTATATATTATACCTAAAGGTTTGTTTAAAGGAAAGATAAGTACAGTATATTTTTAAGAGACAAATAAAGTTTAGCAATGTATGCTTTGATTCGCATACACACTGAATGTAAGTAACTGCTTTGTTTTCTGTCGTTGTCGTTGTCGGAAGCCAAACTCTCCCTAGTTAGCGTTCCAGGACTACACCACTGGGGCCCTGGTGTGATGTTCAAGGCCAAAGAAACCAAGGCTCAACGATCGCTTCCTACGTTTTCGCGGCGATTTTTTTCGCTAACCAATCACGTTGCTGAATTCCTTTTCTACCTTTGTGACAACAAATTCTCCTAGTAACCCTGGCTTAATTTGTCCCAAGACAGGTTTAGTTTGGTAAGGAATGAAGACGGGACTACATGAAGTATACAATTTAAGCTAGGGGCATTATATTGGTTCAGATGTTTCATGAATCATGACTTGCTTGGAGCAAGGCCAATGCAAGGTTGGCCCCCAGGAAGATGTGTAAATTGACAAATTTTATTAATTATGCACTCATGCTTTTTTTTAACGAAATCATGTGATTTAATATTAGCCAAAATATCACCTGTCAGTGTGTGTTTCACATTGGCCTTTACTTGGCATACTGGGTTACTGACGTTAATTTATACCTGCAGACTGGCACAGAGATCTAACCACAGTCGCATTTATAATCCCCTTACCCATCAGACCAACTCTAATATTTTCATGCAGTATTTAAATTAGTCCAAAATGGACACAATAAACTCTGCATATTTAAACCAGCTTATTTTCTTGTCCAGTTTTAAAGTTTAGCCAGATTATAGTTGACTAGCAATTTTTCACTTATGGCGTCTTTAAGTCTAAAACTGTCAGATCCAACCAGAAATGTTGCATATCTTTCAAAAAGGGTCATGACAGTTTTTTTTTCTTATTTGCTTAACCTAGCAACTGGCTAAACGTATTCACCTTTCATAATCAGAAAATTATGCAAATAGACAGTTGGCGTTGTTGACAGTCGTGTCATCAGTATAAAGGACGCAGTAATCCGGTAATCACATATCGTAACACGACTCAGTTTGCAGTGAATCAACCATGGCAGCTCTGAAACTGTTATTTCATTTGGTGTGGTTAATTATCAGCCTAATCTTGGAAACGCATGCTGTTCCTCACAACACAGGTAGCAAGACTCATGGTTATGGTTCAGCCAAGAACGTCTTAATCTTCGGTAAGAATGCTTGCAAATGTTTTGTTTGTTCTTTGATTTTGTATTCTTCATTTGACATCTATATTAGGACGGTACCACCTAAAAACTGTGATTTCAACAACAGTGTTTCAAGGCAGCATTGCCATTAAAATATTATCCATTTTGTCGAATTTTTTTATATCAGATAGCACTCTCCTCAAATATAGTTACAATTTGATTCCTACGCAGTCACTGTTTCATTTCCGATCTTAGGGTAAACGTACATTGCCGATAAATCAATAGTGCCCTTCGCAAACATTTACTTGCTGTTTCTCATGATCAATGTTTCCACCTTTTTGCGCTCTTATATATGGAATAGAAAGAAACTGATGAGTAATTTCTGTTTTCCGTTTATGGCAGCTCAGATATCAGTTGTGTCTAGGAACTTTAAACTCAGTCGACCCTGCCTTAGAGACTTAGACCCCCTTTTAAAGCTTTTTATCAACCCAAAGACCAATTTCTGTTGATGTGTGAAATTGTGAGGTGTTTAAAAACAGATTAACATGATCTAGCGTTGAGTGCAGTAACAGTAAGAAATATTGCCATTTGGCTTGACATATACGTATGAAGAACCATATAGCCATAGGCCAGTGATTTTATTACTGATTCAACTGTTTCAACACTTTGTACGTTACAAGTTGTACACGAGAAATTAGCACGTCTGCACACTAATCCTCGTTTTGTGATGCCAGTAATTGGTAACCGTATGAATATTTTCAAAGTGTACTAATACATGTATCGGTTGCATTTTATCATCATAGCACGACAGCAGCTGTTTCAGATGTCAAAATTCTATATTTCTATATATTTGAGCCGGAATAGTATTGATACTTAATGCATCTGAGATTACAATTGTTTAGTAAAAAAGCTTTATTTCACGAGGGAAATGTATTATTATTAACCAAAATAGTTATATAACATACGGCCCTCACAATTTTACACTGAATATATCATTTTTCGTCAGTTCCTTGTAAATGAAACGAAGGGACGTTTTGATAACAAACCTATCAATTAAGGCCAAATTAAACAATCTAATTTCATACAGTGCGGGTCAGGCTAAGTTTAGCATAATGTAGCAGCATCAGTTGGCTGACAGGAAAGCAATGCAATATATATACTAGCTGATATTTATTTAAAAAAGAAAATTTGATCGATATCAATGACAATGAAAAAACAAAACATTCTTCAATCCACTATATTCTCGGTATCAAACCTAAGTTATGAATGCTATCATTTTTATCATGCATGATATCTGTGTACGATCTTTTCCGATATAGTTATTTCTTTTAAAACATATCTTACTGCTCACAGCTTGTGACAATGTAAACATCTAAAGAAGGCATAGAAAGATCGCTAATCATATAATTAATTATATCAGGCTCACATGCAGAGCATAAACGCAAGTTTTCAATAAATCTTAATAAAAACATACTGTGTTTGATCCGATCAAAATTTCCGATTGATTAATTGGCTTTTGCTCCACTGTCTAGCTAGAGAACGCGCCACACTCTTTTTACACTTTTGAGAACTTTTTTGAAAAACTTTAAGTCTATGAATTACACTGCCTTACCCTGATACAAAGCTAAGGTGAAAACGGTCAGTCATAAATCACGCCTTTGAATTTAGTTATTGTGTATATATATCATTACTGGAGACAAACAGGCTATATCAGTGATCGTCATGCCTTTGTTAGACGAATTTCTCCCTGTGTGTTAACATATGTCATGCTGTAGACTGTAGTTAACTTTTGTACAATGTATCTATACTTGCAGCCAATATGCGGAGAGGATGCTAATTCATAGATATCTTATATAAGATATCTATGATGCTAATTAAACATAAAAATGATATTCTTCTTATAGTCATGATCACAACATATCATAATAGTGTCACTTTAATTTAACGATAGAACAAACTTCCGAAACTATACCAAAACAATGCTATCATATTCAAAATGTTATGACGTTCTCACGTGCAATAATTCAATTTCATATATGTATGCGAAGCTAGTTGTTTAAGCAGAAAGAGGCTTATGCTATTAAGTTATTTGGCTGAAGTAAAGATAGCGTTGTAACTCTAACTTCCAACAGGCAACATGATGAACTAAATAGTGACATGTGTAATGCTTTATCACACTGTGATTTAACTACATGCATTCTTCTGTCACTACGCACTACAGTATGTCTTCAATAAAACTGCAAAATTTCACTCTTGCACTATAGATATAGTATAGGCGTACAGGCAAAAACATTTGGGGGGCTGATACTACTTTGCCCGACAAACAATTTACACATCAGTATAGTAGCGGATAGAACAATACGTCCTTTTTGCGTGCATGTATGTATTACAAGGACATCATTACAACTAACGTCCCAACAAACTGCTCAACAAAATTGCCCGACTCTAATGACTGAAGTAGAAACAGATTGCCTAACTTTGTTTTACCGTTTCTATTCCCTGCAGAGAACCCCCAACCCCTCCCACAAACCATGACCTTGCACTTCAATTTTTAGGATAAATTCCTCGTGAATTTTGTTAGCATTTTCTATTTCATTAATTATAAAAAGACTCCAGGGCGAAACAACGCGGAGAGGAAAAAGCGTTCAATAATTTAGTTTGGTATAAACATATATAGTCATGGATGAGCGTTCCTTGATTAATAATTTATTGTGTAATGTAGAAGAGTCTCGCCTTAGGCATAGCCTGGCTTGCATATTTTACTTCATTGCTGCATTGCAATTGATTCTATACTCAGTTACATTGTACCTTGTCTTTAATCTTTAGTTCAAACTGTTAGAATTGAAATCTTTAGTTGAAACTGTTTGAATTACTGTGCAAAACACAATTTAGCTGAATTTTGAATACTAATAAATTATACTGTAGTAATCAGCCTAACACTTCTAGTTTTGAATCAATATTGCATGCTCTTCTTTAATTTTATTGCTGTGCCTGAAAATATAATAATAATGCAACTAAAATGCATTTGGTGCAGAGTGAGTTTCACAAACTCCTTTCTCAAATCATTACAATATGGGACAGGTCTGAAAATAACTTAACAACTAACTTCCCTTAATTAATTATAAATCCTAATCCTAAGTCCTAACCTTAATCGTAATGATGGTTTTACATACGCTAGGATTTTTATTGACTTATTTACCAATGAGGGAGGATCTAGGTATGCGCAGGAGACTAGGGAGGATCCTGCACGCATGCAGCTCATGTATGAACAATAATAAGCCATATAGTTTGGGGATACCATGCATGAACTCTTTAATGCAAATGGTCCTTTTACTCCTTTGCTCATATCCAAATATCTTCTTATGTTAGTTCTGTATCTCTCTTGTGATACGTGTTAGGTATTGATGGTCTCGGCGGAGTTCATTTGGAAAACGTCACGTCAAAATATCCCGGATTTCGCTCATTTTTTGAAGAAGGAAGTTTTACAACTAAAGCAAGATGTGAAACACCAACAGTAAGGATAAGAACAAAAAGCCCAACAATAAAATTAACATTATATACTCATCAGTTGTTTTTTTGTACTGTACATGCATGCAGTAGCTAACCTGCATGTAAGAGGCAAGGAGTATTACATATAGATACCAGTTATTAGTTGAGTAGTGTCACTTGTTCCTCATGCAATCCATTAATTTCGGAATTTGGAAGGAAGAATTTCCTCTCGATCTAATCTATTCTCAAGTTAATCCGTAATAATTAAAAACCTGAGTATTTCAAGCATTTTGTCAAAGTTTTGAAGCCTGTTTGCCTTGTCTCGTTTTAGCGATTTACACTCATGCTCTTCCCAGGCCATTTACGTTCCCTCCTATAAAGGCGCGTTTACACTTGCAATTTTTGTTGCGATTTCAGACGCGATTTTCTTCTCCTGATGTATGTGAACGAATGGATGAGGTAGGAATGTTTAGATGAGGATATATATACTCAGAGCATTCGTAACTTATTCACTCGTTCACATCCATCAGAAGAAGAAAATCGCACTAGAAATCGCAGCAAAAATTGCAAGTGTAAACGGGTTTTATAAAAGGGGAGGGAGCGCTGATTGCAATATATAGGCCGGGGCATTAATGGAGGCATTAGTCTGTCATCACAGGTTAACCAACTGCATCAACGCTCATGTTTCACGCACAATATATACTCAATATAGGATTAGGGTCGTGATTGAGGATCAAAATCAAAGAGAACTGCATGCGTGCGCAAAACACGACTAATTTCTAGTGCAGTGGGTTCACTCAACGATTTTGTCGATCATCAGCAGAATCTGAACTGACCTGCAGTCTTTGGCAAAAATCTGCATGAAGAATATAATTTAAAAAGCTTGATAACTGTAGAATGTGACTACCACAAAATAATTTCTATGAATAAAAACAATATAAAATCCTCCAACAAACACTGTAATTTCAACACTGCCTGCACTGGATCTACGTGCACGTTCAAGATATATTATCACTGAATTGGATTACCATATTGCTACGTTAGGATGTATATGATGTAGTTTTGTTATTGACACCCAATTTCTAGGTGAGTGCGTCAAACTGGGGCACCTTAATAACTGGTATGACTCCAGCTGAAGCCGGGATCCAAGCAAATTACTGGACACCAAAATATGCTCGACCTGAAAACATCACTCAACGAGGTCATTTTGCACCAATATCTGGCGAAGGAGTACCTGAGAATATCTTTGATGTAATATACAAACAGAAAGATTTAGAAGTAAGAAACTGAAAATTACATGACGCTCACGTTACTATAATGATAAATTAGCAAATGCTATTAAGATATGACCGTATCAGAGATTATCAAGCACCTGCATGCAATCTCTGTACAAATTAGTTGAGAAATTGTTCATATTATGCTTCGATATAATAAATTACATACCTTAAATTGCCTACTCCCAAATCAATGTTTTTTATGAACCAACATTGATTATGGGGAGGGAAGGAAGGTGTAGCAGAGTTGTTAACTCTTATTTAATAAGTCTCAAATTAAACGAAACGTTGGTATTGAAATTTTATTTTTTTGTAAATCAGCAGCGGGCGGAATCCTAGCGTTTTCTGCAATCTGATTGGCTGCAGCAGCGGGCGGAGTTTTACGATATTTGACCACGGTCCGGAATCCTATACGTAATGGCCGAAGCAAAGCAAAAGTTTTTTGTATGTTTGTTTTAAAACTGAAAAATATGAATATGTAATTTTGAAATAATTTTAATGATGGATAAAATAATTGTACTGTATTTTAATTGAATTGTTTGTTTTCTAAAGTAAAATAATTAAATATCAAAATTTTGTTATTGTTTTGTTTTCTATACGCGATATCTAATAAAACCGTTGCCATTTGCCTCTGAGTCTTCGACAAAAAAATAAATACGTTATTTACCGTTTAGATCGGTCGAGAAAGAAAAATATTTTGTCTCGGTCTCAAAAACGTCCCTCGGCCTTGGGCCGTTTTTGAGACCTCGACAAAATATTTTTCTATCCGGACCTCCCAGCCGGTAAATAACATATATATCTTTCTGTTTATAGGTATACATGGGCTATACGTGGGACTGGTTTCATCATTTTACAACCAACGAGACAGTAGATCACATGTTCCGTGGAGCACAACTGCCATACTTTAATGGCACTGCTGATTGGTTGAAATGTGCATTTAGTTTTGGGTGTATCAAACATTCTGATGAGGCTGTTTATAATGCTACTGTCAAGGCTATCAAGGACAGGCAACCCAATGTTATGTTTCTGCACTTCTGTAAGTAATACAATTACTGCAGGGTTCATTCCGATATTGATTTGTTGAAGAGCGCATCGGTGTCACCTACTGATTCTGTATAGGTTTGGATAAGTGATATCGAAAAGAAACGAAAAGAAACTTTGACGTTTTGAGTTGTTACATCCATGTTTCATACTGGGGAATACAAAGCATCACGTTACCTACACTTGTACTCACATTGAGGATTTTGGCCACGTTCACAGGAAACCTACCCTGGGTGCCAGAGGTTTTTCCACGCTCGCAAAAAGGCCCGCGAAATATAGCTACGGCAAAAATAGCGACCGCTCGCCCGTCGCTATATTTTGCGGGCTTTTTTGCGAGCGTTGGAAAAACCTCTGGTACCCAACACAAATTCGATTAGTCTCATTTCTTCACACGATTCATTCGAACGGCTAACTGCGCATGCTCCTTTCGTCCGGTTTCATGCATCCTGTGTAAGTAATAATGTACAGGGTGTATAGAAAAAAAGGTAATCGAACTTCAGCGCGCTATTATACGTGAATTACTCGGCGTATGAGCAATTGGTTTTCATATTCGGAAAGATCAGGCTTTTAGCTATTGAATGACATGCTTTTCATGACAAGTGGAGAAAAAATAAGCATGTACGAGGCCGATTAAAAACGTTAGTCAAAATCGCATATTTTCACCTCTGTGCCTAATTAAAACAATGCATAACAAAAGAAAAAGCAATTAATCACGAACGTGTCGTAGCTTAGCTAAGATTTATTCCTACTTAATAATAATTATGAATATGTGTGCAGTTTAATGAAGTGAAATTCATCAACTTAAGTCCTAAAGGGGGTTCATTTTCAATGGTTTTAGACCCAACTCTCAACGGTGAAAATATGCGATTCTGACTAACATTTTTATCGGATTCGTATTTGCTCATTTTTTATCCATTTGGCATGAAGAAGATATCATTCAACAGCTAAAAGCATGATCTTTCCAAATGTGTTAAAATCTCGTTCATACGCAGAGTAATTCGGATACAATAGCGCGCTCAAGTTCGATTACCTTTTTTTGTATACACCCTGTAGATAGTGCATCTAATTATTCTGCAATTCAAAAATTGAAGGATTTGAAGCCATGATTGCAGTCTCAGGTCGTTCCCATCAAATGAGAAGATTCATATGTTTTGTGTTCAGACTATTCAGTTTTTAAACAGGGAACTTAAACATTAAGTTAACCCTATTCCAAATACATTTTTAAGCTATTCGAATGATGAAAGTTATTGTTGTTTGTAAGCGTTTATTACTAAGTGGGAACGACCGGCAACGACCAACATGGCCGCCATCTATTCAAATTGGGGTAACCGCTGGAATATTCTTGGCTTCAATTTTGCTCAAGGAGATGCGCTATCTAGTGTATATAAGATATCTATAGTTGGAACACTCACCAAACTTTTATTTTGTTAATCTTTAAGTTTGTTTTTATTAGTTTAGGGTGTAAATCAGTTAAGTTACATATACTTCAAAAGAAATCCTCTAAAAATGTCAACGGATACTTTGACAAACTCTCTGGGCAAACCAGGCAAATTTCAAGTCCTCCTCTACTTATATCTCTCCACCACCTGGGTTTTTACATGCTGGAACCATCTTGGAATGGCATTTATAGGAGCGAAAACTAAACATCATTGCACAGTAGCAAACAGCACAGATGTCAGCCGACTGGTACCATTGAAAAGCAAAAATGGAAAGTCAATACAGGATGGATGTCATCTGTTTGATGGTTATAATACTTCAGAAATGATACCATGCCCAAATGGTTGGACTTATGACCTCCCTGAGGGAGAAGCGACTATAATATCTGAGGTAAAAATTTGTCAAATTTATTCCGATAGTTGAGATACAAACCACGACACCTTATATTGTATAATACTATACTACATACACTGGACTATCACGCTCGAGATCGGACCTTAAACATTTCAGCAGAGAAATGCAGATGACCATAGATTCAACTACTTCGACGTAAAACGTCGACGAAAGGCCTTCGCTCGAAACGTTTTAAAGTTCTACTTAATCTAAACTTAAGTTCTACTATATCCATCTGCATCAATCTGCATTTCTCTGGTGTTTGTGTCTCTACCTACACCGGCACAGAGAATTTGAGTTCATATTGCTAATCCTTTGCAGGCAGTTGGATCTGACACAAATCATTGCAGTTTATTGCAGAATATATAACCTGCACTGGACCCCACGATCGAGATATCTTTTACAGTGGAACCCCGCCTTACGGCCACCCCGTTAATACGGTCACCTCGATAATACGATCACTTTTTTTGTCCCGGAGAAATACTAATACATTTTATAATAAAGTTACCCGGTTAATACGGCCATCCCGTTAATATGGCCAACGGCCATATTGTAGAGTCCCGAACTAAAGAAATCACCCCATTAATACGGTCACTCAAAAAAATAAATGTGTTTACGGACGGAAATGCAGTATAATTTAAGACACCTTGTGCAGTGAAATACAAAATTCAAGTTGCATCATATTACTAATTTTTTATTTTTATTATCAGTCGCGCAAAGGAAAAGAAAGAATACAAGGTTCTTTAGCGACGTTGTATTCCCTAACATTGTTTCCTTAAAATTAGTGAAAACTTTATCTGAACTTTATAATGTTTAGTTATTAATTGGTATTATGGTGGGGTATGGTGTTGTGATTTTCGAATAAACATAGCTTTAATGACGTCACAATTGAAATTTGATCTCATCCGTTAATACGGCCACCCCGTTAATACGGCCATATTATTTCGGCCCGTTGGTGACCGTATTAACGGGGTTCCACCAGTGGAACCCCGCCTTACGGCCACCCCGTTAATACGGTCACCTCGATAATACGGTCACTTTTTTGTCCCGGCGAAACACTAATACATTTTATAATAAAGTTAAATCTTCAGGTAGTTCAGCCACAAACCATGGCAGCTTATTGTACATTCTAGCGGCTAGAATGCTACCTACACTGGATCCCTTGTTGCAGACGTTCCGGAGCCATAGAGCGACACTACGTCCATAGTGAACGGGGATAATTTTGAATTCAAAATATGCGTTTCAAAAATTTCAAAATTTAGTTCAATTAAGAACTCGGCTAAAGTTACAAATTTCTTGTGAAGGCATGCAGTAAATCCACAGCCATCGACATAACGTTAATAAGATTTAAATTTGTGTCCGTGAGAGTTGACATTGTAATTTGATTACGATTGTAGCAATCTGAGTCTGGAGTACGTTACTGGCTAATATTCCAAAAATTAGCCATTCCGAAGCTGATGAGTGGACTGGGGACGAGTGATAAAAAGTGCCCAAATTAAGAAATGAATCACTAAAAAGACCACCTCAAAATTAGCAAGTATACAAAGTTTGAATACGTTTACATGAATACCCTTCGAATAATAAGCTTTCGAAAATTGTGAAATTACTGATTAAGGTAATTACGCAGTTTTGCATTGCGCACTTTTACTGCGCACATCTTATAACTTATAATTTCATCCATTATACGTACCGCGTTTAAAAATAAATATCATTTTATGACAATTTTATGTTACTTCAAAACATCTTTGGGTACATTCGTGCAAAGAATTACGTTAAAATCAATGTTTTCAAAAAAGACATACAAAAGTGTAGCTAGGGTTCCTGTGTTTTTGTAGCATTTTTATTTACTGGAATTTCACGTTTGAATGCCACAATTCCCTAAAACGATCGGTGACCCCGTATTTTAACTCATAATTTGTTTCTTTAATGCATTTTACATTTCATATCCGAAATTAAAAGAAAAATCATTCCTGGATATTGAAAAAAATTCCTTTATCAATGCATGTTCTCAAAGAAAGATATGTAAAGAAATGTGTAAAAGACATTTGTGGATCAGAATTGTACACGTTGGTAGTTTCATTTTGCTCAAAACACAATATTTTTTCAAAAATAATTACAAGATAGGTTTACTAAAGCAAAATCCGCGCTAAAAACGTCAATAAATATCGGGCTGTTGTGATTTTACTGTTACTCGTAATGAGCGTCAAGATGGCGCCATATTGGTGGTAAAGATGGTATATTGTGATTGTCATATCTTCTTAACGAGTTCGGTAACCCCAACTTTTTTGTGTGATTTTACTTAAAGTGTATCATAAACTCCGTGCCTGGGAAGTTTCAGCACATTCTCATTTCGGGAACAATTACTGCGGAATTACCTTAAAAGATTGTTTTTGGGACGCGCGTCCCAAAAACACAAATTACAATACATTTCATAGTAAATATCGCGATTTTCGAAAGTTTGTTATTCGAAGGGTATTCATGTAAACGTCTTCAAACTTTGCATACTTACTAATTTTGAGGTGCTCTTTTTAGTGATTTGGTTCATTTCTTAATTTGGGCAATTTTTAACACTCGTCCCCAGTCCACTCATCAACTTCGGAATGGCTAATTATGGCGCCTAATCCTGTCTTTAAATAACATTTACTCCATTTTTCTTCCATTTTAGTGGGATCTTGTCTGTGACAACGCTTACAAAGTCAGCCTAGCCACAAGCATGTATTTTGTCGGAGTAACGTTAGGGAGTCTGGTGTTCGGAACATTATCAGACAAATATGGAAGAAGACCTGTGTTTCTGTTTACAATGTTCTGCCCATTTGTTCTTGGTTTGTTCTTGTTTTTTATAAAGAACTATATCGCATTTGTTGTTTTTCGGTTCTTCCTCGGATTCGTTCTTCAGGTACAGTAATTATAGCATGAATTGGATCAATTACTAAATAATAAAGTTAGCTGCACTGTAAGATTTATTTTCCTTATTTCTAGGGTCTACAAATTACCGCCTTTACCAGTCACATAGAGATATTCGCCACTCAGTACAGAACATTCTTCGGAATTGGACAAGGGTTTTTTTGGGTGACTGGAGTCATGTCATTGGCACTGGTCTCTTACTTAATCAAAGATTGGCATTACATTCAGTTGATGTCCACCACAGTTTTCCTGTTCCAAATTGGATTTGTTTGGTAGGTACTGGTTGGCAATTGATTAGTAGATTGGTGGCTTCAATAAGCGTCACGGGAGGTCAACAGAACATTTCCCATATTGGCGTGACCTCATAAATTATTCACTGGCAAATGTCAGAATAAATTAGAGAGGTCATTAGTAACCAATTTCTCCCTAGGCAATATTTTTTAATTCCTACCAGAAACTTTAAGAACCTTTTCTAACATCAGTAACATGTCAGCAACACCAATGTGACCAATGTAGATTTGCATTTATGCATAGCACTCATGCTCGGTGGCCGGACAGCTTGCCAAAAGATACTTGCCGAACGACAGTTTGCCGAAAGACATTTTGCCGAACGGACATTTTGCCGACGGACGTTTTGTCGAACGGATGTTTTGCCGAACGGACATTTTGCCGAACGGACATTTTACCGAACGGACATTTTGCCGAGCGGACAGTTTGCCGAAAATAGAAGACTCGCATTTTCTTGTCAGAATAGTTAGCTTGCCTAGATTTAAACTGACCAATTTGCGA
Organism: Paramuricea clavata; assembly: GCA_902702795.2. Taxonomy (NCBI): domain Eukaryota; kingdom Metazoa; phylum Cnidaria; class Anthozoa; order Malacalcyonacea; family Plexauridae; genus Paramuricea; species Paramuricea clavata. Next base: position 11,162 of record CACRXK020003416.1, on the reverse strand, counting down.
TGGTCTGTAAGGGTGTTTCAGCACAGAGGACTTGGGACTAGTCTGAGGGAGCTTAGCTCCGTGGGAGGTCGAGTGTCGAGTGTCGAGGGTGCAATACAATGTCGAGGTTTGAGGGTAAAAAGTTGAGGGTCATATACTCCCTGGAGTTGGCAGTACGCGACCTTCGTTAGCTGTCCTTAATGCTTTCCCAACACTATATCATGTAAGTTAAAACATGGTTGGAACCATAGATATCTTATATACACTACAGGGTGTATAAAAAAAGGTAATCGAACTTCAGCGCGCTATTATACGTGAATCACTCGGCGTATGAACAATTGGTTTTCATATTTGGAAAGATCAGGATTTTAGCTATTGAATGACATGCTTTTTATACCAAGTGGAGAAAAATGGCCGAAGAGGTAGCTAAACTCAAACGTGACAACACTATGGTAGCAACAGCGAAGGAAGGAGAAGCCTTCCTCGAAGCGAAAGGCCAAGTTGACAAGGAGCAAAGACTAGGGCACAAGAAGAAATTACTTCAACGGAAGAGCAGAGTGATTTAAAACTAACAACGAGCGGACAGTTTGCCGAAAATGGAGATATCTTCCGAACTTTATAGGTTCGCTAACACGGTCAAAATTTTTGTGATTAAAGTCATTTTCGATTTTGATGACAGAAACTTTGATAGTGAAGTGTAGCTTCAAGTTTTTGACAAGTTTGCCGAAATTTTGCGATATAAAGAATAACATCATTCAACATCATGAAGTCAGCTACTAATAGTCAATTTGGTTATGTATACTGTTAACGACCCATTATGCACTGCTAATGACCATATAATGGTTATTTTACACAGTGGTTGAGAATTGAAGCACAGTCCCAAACATTTTGACGAAATAGCATTTCTATTTTCGGCAAGTTGTCCTTTCGGCAAACTATCCGTTCGGCAAAACGTCCGTTCGGCAAAACGTCCGTTCGGCAAAACGTCCGTTCGGCAAAACGTCCGTTCGGCAAAATGTCCGTTCGGCAAAATGTCCTTTCGGCAAAATGTCCGTTCGGCAAAATGTCCGTTCGGCAAAATGTCCGTTCGGCAAAAACGTCCGTCGGCAAAATGCCCGTTTGGCAAAATGTCCGTTCGGCAAAGTGTCTTTCGGCAAAATGTCCGGGTACCCTCATGCTCTATCCAGTCCTATAGTTATGAGTTCAGTGACATAAAGGGAAAAAACTCTTGGCTGGAGTGTTGAAACGATGGGCCTAAAATGTGATATGTCAGAGATAACATTCATTACTTTTCTATAGGTGTTTACCCGAATCCATTCGTTGGCTTCTAATCAATAACCGCTTTGACAAAGCAGAGAAAGTCGTTAGAAACATCTGCTCTTTCAACAAGATTACTTTCCCACAAGATATATTTGATAAAACGGTAAATAAGATTGAAAACAAGTCTGACATCAAGAATTCTACAATTGTTGATATTTTCAAATCAAGAGTGTTGAGGAAACGATCTTTGATTATGATGGTGGTTTGGTAAGTACTGTCTGGTATTGTAGAAATTCTAGATAGGTGAAGTAGATCTGAGCTGGGTTAACCAGTGAGATCAAAGATTCCCGATTAAGGTTTATCATGCAGTGAGACCAAGATGATCAAGAAACTCCTGATTAATCACATCTACGGAGGTCTGACCCCTTTGTCGATCTACACCTAAATTTTTACCTCTGCAATCGGCCAATGGCCAGGAAGAATTATGTTTCTACCTGGGTTTGTTATTATAACTCCAAAGTATTAATATATAGGAAGAGTTGTCGGACTACGAGAAGTATAGTCCAAGGAAAAATCTATTCAATTTGGATGAAAATTGAATGCAATATTAGCAAAAAGGGACCATTAACGTACCAATCAAATGTGTTTGATGTATCCGGTTACCCAGATCCGTACTACACTGGAAAACACGCCTAGCCTGCAACAATGTTGTTAAAAACAGGCCTGAACAATATTTTGCTGCCCATATTGTGTAAGCCAGTGGTAGCGGTAGTTGAAGTCAAATACGAACCTCTATCATCGTTTCCATGGTCTACCACGTGACTGTTTAGCATTTCCCCTTGCTTTCAATCGAGCATAGTCTGTTAAGACACGACGGTCTGGAATCCCTGCAAATTTCAAAGCCACAAAATAGAAGACCTTTTCTTGATGTTGAACTGCACCTCGCCGTCCACAATTCGTCGTGGCTGCACCTTTCATCTCAGCTATCCTATTGGATACCTCAGCACCTTTCATCTCAGCTATCCTACCTCATACCCAGGCGCTTTAAATAATTACAATACATGAAGTATTCAGGTAGGAAGGCGACGCGCGAAGGGGCTGTTGGGAAGGATGTGTGCTGGGGAGCGTGGCAGTTCTTGTATACTGTCATGGCGGGAAAACATAGAATTTAATACAAAACGTTACCATATCGTCATATACTTTGTGTAATAATAAATTTTTACCTTGTAGATGTTTGATAATATGCAAAATGCGCGAAAAATGACTAACATGGAGAATAATAGAATGCTATCAGTTGCTTAGTATAAAATAGTAACAGAGAAATGATTAGAAAGTCATGATTGCTTTTGTAATAATAAAACACATCAGTCCATACTTAAAAAAACAACAACGAGAAATTTATTATAATGGGATCATTAAACCGAAGCTTATGTATGGAAGTACTGTAATGAGGTATAGTCATGTTGCAGTAAAGAGAATCTTGACAGAATACTAAAACTACAAAAGAGGGCAGCAAGGATTATTTTAAGCGCGGAAAAGACAACGCCTTCGAAAACTCTCTTCAATGGGTTAAATTGGATTCCTTTCACTGATGAACTATTTATTAGAAGAAGTAGTATAGTATATAAACGTGTAAAAGACTCATACAACTGTCCTATATATAATAATTCTATGCTGGTGAGAAATTCTGACATTCACAATCGAGAAACGCGTTTTTCCAAGATTAACATGATCTGTCCCCGATACAACCGAATAACGGAAGGTGGAGAAACATTCGCGGTGAGGGCTATCAAAGATTGGAATACCATTAATGTGAAAATCAGGAATTCTGCAAGCCTATATAGTTTTAAACATAAACAATACAAGGACTTTTTAGATGCTCAAAAACTTTCCTAATTCTAAAACACTTATTAAAACAGTTAACTTTAATTTTTTAGTTATTATAATGATTTTTCACTTCATGTATATATTTTAATATCCTTAGACTTAGAAATACTGTACGGAATAATGTTACCAGAGGACCACGGAGTCATCAGTATTCGTACAGTCAAGTGTCATCCTCTATAAATAAAGTCTCTTACTTACTTACTTACTTACTTACTGTCAACTGTACATGCAGGCTTTATGTATGGTTATCATCCTCATTATATGTCAAGTTTATTTATTAACAAACTTAAAACCACATTTTACTCTCTGCACAAATGTCAACAATTGTTTTAAAAGGCTTCTAAGAAGACCTACAGCCCACAGGTTCAATTGCTCTTTAATAATTTTAGTTTAGTTCCATGTTTTTGTTTCAGATACAATTTAATTTTTAGCTGATAGTTTCTATAAAATTTACTCAGAATTCTACGACAACAACAACAACAACAACAATGTTCGAGTACAAATAAATGTATTGACATTTATTTGTACTCGAACATTACACTATAACAACACACTATTTAATAGATAATTACTGAGGCCAACGGCATTATTCGATATATTGCAGCCAGCTGAGGCCGAAGGCCGAAGCTGGCTGCAATATATCGAATAATGCCGTTTGGCCGAAGTAATTATCTATTATAATTACTGACCAGAATCAAAAGTAATTATTTTCGGCTGGAAGACTACGTTGCTGCTTGTTGGGACCGTATGACAATGAATCTATCCAACGTTACACTAGACATTTGTGAGGACATGCATGTAATGCATCGTGATAGAACAGATTTCAGTTTAATTAATCGCCCTAAATTAAAATCTGAACTTCAGGTTACCGTTTTGGCAGTGCTTCAGGCGCCCGATGATATTGTATGAGGGGCCTTTAGCACTGTCAACTTCTCATCTTGAGATGTTCACATTATCGCGTGTACTTGTCAGGATGACGAAGGATTGCGAATAATGTCTGTGTGCACTGATACACGCTGCTGCATTATTTTTAATAATGCTGTGTGCACGCTGCATTATTTTTAATAATGCTGTGTGCACGCTGCATTATTTTTAATAATGCTGTGTGCACGCTGCATTATTTTTAATAATGCTGTGTGCACGCTGCATTATTTTTAATAATGCCGTGTGCTATATTTTAGCCCGTATAAATATTTACCCCTGGGAATTTCCCTACAATCAAAAAAGACCGCTCCCGTTTTTCATTTCGCTGATATAATGCAGAGAGAAAACAATAGGTTATTATGACCGTCAGTAATTATACTGAAATAATTACGATTGATGAATACAGGCCACCTGAAATAACCATAGGGGCTGGCGATGAGTCAGATGACCTTTATTAGACAAAATATAAGTAAATGGGTTTGGTCAAGATTGTGCAATATTTTTATAGGAAAACGAACAAGAAACAAAACACCAACAAATAACAAATAGAAAAAAATATATAGAAAAAAAGCCAAAATATCTTCATCATTTTAAATTTTTGGATTAATAAAAAGCAATATATGTTCTTTAAGTTTTCTTTTAAAGGTTTTTAGACGCAGAGACTTCAAAAATTCATTGACAGAGCTCCAAACTTTAGGTCCACAAAATATAATATTAAATATTCCGTAATTTGTACGAACTGGTGGGATAGCATATGCATTTGTAAACGCTAAACGGATCTTATAGTCATGCATGGTTATTTTTAATCAAGGTAAAAAAGCCACAAAAATCAGCCGGGAGATCGCCCGAACTATACTGAAACATGAATGATGCTGTATTGACATAAACTAGATCCAGAAATTTTAGCAAGTTTAATGCCTTAAATATTGGCGAAGTGTGCTCACGGAAACCGGAAAATGTCATTATCCTCATAGCCTTCTTTTGCAGGATCAATAATGGGTGCAAATTACTTTTGTATGTATGCGGTCCCCATACCAGGACAGCGTACATAAGAAATGGGTAGATTACTGAGTAATAAACTTGAATGAGTGTATCAATTGAAACAAAATCACGAAGTTTAAATAATATGCCAATACCTTTGGATATTTTTTGCATAACTCAAAGACATGTCATGATCCTTCCAGTTCAAATTACAATCTATAATTACGCCAAAATATTTTACACTTTTCTTCTCATTCATTTTGTTGTTATGAATTTTCAAATTCATTGAGTAATTAACTTTCTACGCAATGACTAGTGTTCGATTCTCTAATCTGCATGCATTGTCATTTGTCCTAGCTGTATATCAGAAATTAGTTCACTCCAACAAACATCGCTGGTTTTATAATTCTGGTGCAATAAGAGATGGTCATTTCTCGACCTCTGGGGAAAAAGTTTAGAACTGATAAAGATATCCAGTGTAAGTGTAATGACTACGGTATATCCATTTCGTAATCTTTCAGGTTTTCAATATCTCTGGGTTACGTTGGTCTGACATTGAATATCTCAAGTCTTGCTGGAAATAAATACTTAAACTTTTTCATCAGTGGAGCATTGGATATTGTCATCGTTGCTTTAACAATACTTGTCTCAAACAGGTGCGTTGTAGCGGTATATTGAGGAAAACCTCTCTAATACAGATCCCTCACAAATACGAACACCTCTCAACACGAACACTTCTCTAATACGAACACCTCTCCCATACGGACACCTCTCTAGTACGAACACCTCTCTCTGATACGGCGGCATCTCTATTACTAGAAGTTTCCAATATTTCCGAATTCTCTTATTTACAAAGGTGTACAGATAATACTAGACGGCAAAATTATGGGTACATGTTCTATGAAATTTTCCCCTGTGACTGTGAAGTTAATTGGTATTCTGACTGTGAAGTTAATTTGGAATTCTTTACATGAATCATATAAAGACTTGCCGATTTCTCAAATTAAATATAAAATTAGAATCGATTTTCTTGGAAAGTATTGATTCAGTTTCCAACTCCAACTTTTTCTATACGTTATAGGGAGTCATGTAGGACTCCTTTCTCGATCTTTTAAATATATTTGATATAGAACCATATATTGTCAATTTTCATAATTTTTTCGTCCTTTATTTGGTTTCCTGATATTTATATAGCCCTGTGGTTATTTCAGGGAGCCAGCTCTCTTTCAAATCTTCTCAAAAATTACAAAACAATTAGTCACAGATCACAAATATATTTTACTAATAATAATAATGTTAACTATAATTTAAATAATTTCTTTGTGTATATAAATTGCAATTTGAAAGGAGCAAATAAATCTTGTATCTTGTATCTTGCACTAGAGACACAAATGAGTGTTTGTTAGAAAGGAAAGAGAACGATCTTTAAAAAAGATTGTTATTTTCAATTTATAAGGACTAATAATTTTGAGTAAATATCAACCTAGAATGATTGTGTTTTGTGAGTGACTTCATAAAACAATAGTAATCAAGATTTATGACTTTTTCTTTAGAAAGATGATTTATATATGACTAACCAATCACAAAGACCGTTCATATAGATTGGTGGCAATCTACAGGGGGTGGACATAAAAAAGTGGACCCAATAAAAAATGGTATATCCTGTTCTTTGTCACCATATGTAAAAAAAGTCTTAACAAAAGTTATGTGTTATGGGAAGGTATTCCTACCCGCTTGAAGAAAATATCAACAACAAATGGATTTAAGAGACATTAAAATACTCATTAATAATTCGTAAACCTTGTGGCAAATCATGTCAGCCATAATATGTCACGTGGAGTGACTTTATATCTGATAAAACACATGTGGCATTATATAATTGTTCATCCTAATTAGCATGATTATATAATGTTCATCCTAATTAGTATTCTTTTGTAGTCGTATTTTAAGCTATTCAAAACCCTCGTTGTCGGATCGTGTTTTATCAGATATAAAACGCTCGGCTGCGCCACGCGTTTATATCTGATAAAACACCCCTACTCGTGTTTTAATTAAATAGTACATATAAGATTAATTTAATGACTAGGTTACCCACAGGGCAGTATTAATGCTGCCTTTGGCAGCAAAAGACAGACTACAGGGTGTTGAATGAGTCCTTCGGAAACATCCTATTATTGTTAACATCGTTGTTAACCCATTTATTGACAGTACCCTACCACTGACCACTGACCACGCACTGACTGAGTATTAAAAATCGTCTGGCGTTGGACTGGGTAAATACTAAAGTAGGGGTCATTATTGTGCTGATGGATTAACAAGAGACGTAAGACATTGGCAGATAGGTTTGTTAACCATGCATTTACTGGCAGTACCCTATACCACTGACGAGTAAAATCTTCTGGCGCTGGACAAAGGAAGGGCGCATTGCCAGCTAATAAACCACTGTGGTTAAACATATAAGATTTGATGCTCCAGGAAATGTAAACAAGATTTCAGTGTGACATCCCAGTTTATATATTTATATACTCGGAATATTGATTTCTCGGTATAAACAAAAATATTTTAAAGTATAACAACCAGGCTGGTTGTAACCAGCGAAGAAGTAAGCCACTAACGTTTCTAGTAAAATTGGCCCATTAAATGTTTTAAATGTATACACAAATGTCTTGCGACCGCAGACAGCCGAGTATTGTAAAAAATACCGGTGACCATAATGCATCGCGCTTGGTTAAACTTCAGATTTCAACCCCCATTTCAAAGATCATGTCTGCTGCCAGCCTGCCTTGCTCGGTCGACCTCGCTGCGGCAGCAATTAATCAATGATAATGTCATTCATTATTCAAATTATTCTCCTAATTTACAAGTATTTCCATATATTAATGGCCGTTCTTATTTTCATTCTATTTCCTTTCTTTTTCTTTTACTCTCGTTCAAATAATCCAGAGAAAAAATATTGCACAACATTATTAGGTCAACTGCTAGCGTTATTTATTCATACGTAGACGGTTGTTAACTCGAAAGCTGATGCTCTTTTAGGCCCAGAGGCGCTGGAATATCGATAATAGCTGGGGCAGATATTCATATATTCGTGTTCACAGACTGTAAAAACAATCGATTTCAAAAGAAATTAATTGGGCAGAACACGAATATATGAATATCTGCCCCCCAATTATCGATATTCCGGCGCCTCTGTTTAGGCCGTCGTGCAAATTTTTAAAAACTTTCGTTCATTCTATTTTTTATATACTTGAATGAACACTTACGTTAATAATGTATATATATATTAAAAATAGTGTGAATAAATTGATTTGAGTCTGATTTGAACTTACATGTTTAGTTTGTGTATGTGTGATTAAAAATTGTGATTTCAAGTCAAGAATTAGAAAATAGATATATTTAGATTTTTTTACTCAAAATTCAAGATGGCGGACTTGAACAAAAAATCTGTCAAAACTATCAAATTCTTCGCGCTGCAATGTTTTGATATTCTAAAGCTCCAATTCCTCATTTCTGAATGACTAATACCAAGTAAAATCGCATGATATAAAAATTATTCAACCATATTAGTAAATTTTTAATCCAAATCCGCCACCTAGCTTGATTTTGAGTAAAAATGTATTTAATTTTCAAATCCTCGACTTGAAATCATGTTAAAAAATATAACTTTTGTTAAGACGTTCCTTACTTATGGTGACAAAGAGCAGGATATACCATTTTGTATTATATGACAAAGGCGTGATTTTTCCAAATAAGGTCATGAGAACACGAAAAAAATGAGAGCGTGTTACACGGGATAAAGCCGTATTGCCCTCGTCTAAACATGGAAAATAATAGTTAAATATTTTTAATAATCTAGGTTTGGACGACGCAAGTCATTGTCTGTTTACTTTTTTATCGGTGGAATAGCTCTTATTATTGCAGGAGGATTGTCGAAGTCAAACAGTAAGATATTCTGATGTAAAGAGATAAGAGATTAACGGATTACTTTTTATTTCTTCTTTAAGCAGGATTTAGTTCCGGACTGATCCAAGGTCGGCAGCTAGGATTCATCCCATCAATCTCTTTCTGTCATTTAATTCCTCGATATATTTTCCGAACTTTCCGATATTCTTTTATCCCTGGCTCTTATTCGAAGTTGGCTGCTAACATTCTTCACTCCAATTTCTTTCTTTTCTTCAATTCCTTGATATTCAGATCTTCAAGGCTGACTGTTGCGATTCTTCTTATCTCCTTCTCCCCTTGCAATGCTCACCATCAGCTCTTTCATATTTAAATTTTCTTTCACACAGTTCATCCGTTTTCGGCCAACTCTAATCCTCACCTCAGATAAACTGGTCCTTTTTCGTCTCTTCTTATTACATTTCAGTCATACCTCAATCTTGTTTCCCTCGCCTTCTCTGCCACTCTACATTTCATTCAATTTTTTATTGTCCTAACCAAAAAAAAAAACACTTAAAACTGTTCTTGACAAAGACGAATATGTAATAGCACAAAAAGTTAAAATGAGAGAGAGAGAAAGGAGTACATACAGTCATTTGCAAACTTACAAATGAAGCTAAAACCTGCTCCAACTGTTTTTATCAGTATAACATTCATAATTTCAACTTCTGTTTTGTTACAGGAAGTGTCCAGACCCTTGTAATGATTTTTGCGATAGCAGGAAGAATGTCCCTAAGTGGAAATTTTTCGAATTGTTTTATCTATACTTCTGAACTTTACCCTACTACGATACGGTATGTATTAAATATCGTCTCATTACCATTCTCAGTTTTAGATAGCAAGATTGTGTATATATTTTATATAATTTTTACTGTAGGAACGTAGGTGTTGGAGCAGGGATGTTCTGGACAAGATTTGGCGGCATCATAGCACCGCAAATTCTGTTACTGGTATGTAGAGGGTGTCAAAAGCTTAGGGATGTCAAGGGTCCCATAGCTACACAAAAATGATCAATTTATTCTATTTAAGGTAATCATGTGATGGCAGGCAGCATGAGCTCCACCTTTGAATTTATTATATACAGCAAATAAGATGTTAATAGACAACTTGCATGTTAGACTAATTTTTTTATTTGAGCAAAAAAAGTAAATTCCCGTAAAGAACTTATTAAAATCAGTAAAATTGCAAAATTTGGTTACGAAATATTGTAAAATACAGAAAATATAGCCTTGCGAAGTTTGCATATTTTCAGTATGTTTGTATTACGTGCGGAAATTGTAATATGCAAACTTCACAAGGCTATATTTTCTGTATTTTACAACATTTCGCTACCAAATTTTGCAATTTTACTAATTTCATTATGTTCTTTTTAACTGTTGCGTTTGATTATCCCGGGGCAACCTCCCTCCCTTAAGACTGCAGACCTCCCCAGCGAATTAACCCAATTTTCAATTCAGTTTTAACCCAAGTGTAATAAATTTTTCCTAGGCCTTGGCATCATATAAGACCACCATATTTTGACTTACAGCGGCAACTTAACAATATTTTTCCATAGGGCGAATACACAGCTGAGGCCGTACCTTTTATTATATTTGGTGGAATGCTTCTGCTGTCCGGTGCACTTGCCCTATTGCTACCAGAAACTTTAAATGTGAAACTGCCTGAGACACTGGAGGATGTAAGAAAACTTGAAATGTCACCAGAAGGCCAGGGAAAGATGAGCCTTGTTGCTGAGAAAGAAAATATGGAACTTGTCTCGTGAAAGTTTATGTAAAGATAGTTAGATCAATGTTAGCTTCATGAATGTATGAACATAATTAGTTTAGCATGAAGGGTTTGGTAGAAAACGAGGGAGGGGATGCAGGGTCACAGGTGCAGAGTTGAATAATATTTGAAATGAAATTGAAAAAAGAAAAATATACAAGGTAATTGAAAAACTGAAAATGAAAAAGAAAACTGGGAAAAAATAGAAATTGGAAAATAAAATGAAATTAAAAATAAAGTTTTTTTATAAAATGAATTTTTTTATAAACTTGCAAATTTGCTAAATTTGAAGTTTTTAAAACTTTTCTCTTACTTTGATGTAACGTGAAATGCATACAGGTTATAACCCGCGAATAGATAATTAGAACTTGGGTCAGTATATATGACTTATATCATATATTATTATTATTATTATTATTATTATTATT
>CACRXK020003415.1:0-36408 GCA_902702795.2 Paramuricea clavata | reverse complement strand
GATTGTTGAAACTTAAGCATTAAATACTGGTAGAAATTCCCGTCCGTTTACTCATCTATTTGTGGTTGTGTATTATTTGTTTCGCTGCGTTATCCCAGACAACCATGGCAGCTACTTCCAGCTCATTTATAGAACGCAAAAGGTAACGCAATGTGAAGAAAAACGATATGCTTCCTGCAATGACCATTCCTATGAAAGGAGTAAACTTGGAAACCTTTTCAACTCCAAATATTATTCCATATGTTTTGGTCGCAACACAACTAACTCCTTAACTGATTTGAACTGATATGTTTCGATAATCTCCCTATATTTTCTATCCAACACGTCCAGTTCATCAGGTGTTGTGTTTTTGAGGCCAAATTGTCGGTACCGTGATTGTACCTTCAATAAGTGCAACCTCAATAGCACCTCCGACTCCAGGAACTGGAAATACACCGGTTTCTGCTGAAACGGTTACCACAGCAAACGCTTGAGCTAGATTTGTTAGTTAGAAATAATGAAGGTATTATGTGACACTATTTTCTATTATTAGTAGTATAATCTAAGAGAATATTAAGGACTTTCAAGAAACTCTCCCCATGTATTGAACAACCATTCGTCCAATAAACAAATGAAATGTCAATTTGACTTTTCTATTTGTTCTTTGGACAAGATGTAACTTGCGATCAGGTTCTATTTTACAAATAATAGCCTGACACAATCCTTAATCCGATCGTTTTCCACCCACAGCAAAGTTTATATTTAGTATCCAATCAAAATATCGCAGGAGAAATTTAAATTTCAAACAACGACAACAACAATCTAAATATAGTTGTGATAACTATAAATATATCAACGACATTATATAATGTAATTAGCACTAACCAATCAAATGACAGATTAGAAAATCTTTTGTCTCATAAACCAATCAGATTTACAACCGAAATACGGTTGTAAAAACATGGACTTTTGTTAAGATTTGTATCAGGCCTATTTATTTATTTATAGGCCTGATCGCAGGTAGACAAGATGCGTATATAAGCTGGACATATATACAAAATTAAAACAGTCCTTACCTTTGAAAAACTTTGCCTTTCTCTTCAAGCGTTCTGGTGTTAAATTTGATAAAGATAGTGTTAAACACTCTCTTTGAAGAACGGGCGAGGCGTCGCTGATGCCTGCAATTAGACGGTTGAAGTCCCATTTGTCTTTATGGTAGTTGCTAATCAGGAAGTTTTCTTTCTCACTGGATATCAAATCTTTCACGTGTTGAAGGTAATTTTGTCTAATCTTTTCCAAAATGTCTGCTTCGTTAATTGGCTTTTCATCTTTAAGCCTGCCATCGTAATCGATCTTTGTGCGAATAAAAAAGAACGACTTGCCAATTGATTTCACTTTCGTTGCCAGTTCCAAGTCATTTTGTATAAAACGACCTGCAGTGAAAATAATGAAGGTATCGTAATCTTCGAGGCCAACTTTCTCGGAGTAGATAGAAAGTCAGGATAGTTCGGCCTACCGATGCCGGGTAAATGTACGAAACTAATTATCGGGTTGTTAGGATGATGATATTCTGTTGGCTCAGTCGTTGCGTCAACCATGTCTACTTCTGCTGCACCAACATCGTCATCTTTAAGTCTAACCAAAAAGTAAAGCACGATTTATAAGTAAGAATTAATGTATATTTTGTATATATAGCAAGGATATATGTGCATAATTACATATCTGTTCTAGACCTTGTCACTAAATGTTGCTATATGTCCGCTCGCTCTGGCCTTGCATGGAAGAACTCCTCAGTCATGATCAAGAACATTAACATATGTGGGCCTTAACATATTAACATATGTGAACATTAACATATATAGAGCCTTTTCTATCGCCCTAGCCTCTGGAACAAGCTACCTCTCCAATTGCGGAAGGCATATATTTAACGTGTCCGTTTTAACAGGCCAGCTAAAAACTTACTTATGTGAACCGGCATACTCGAACTCTTGTAGAAGGGTTTTGACTTTTCTAGATAGAAATTCGATTGTGGGAAATTTCACACTCGACAAATTCCATCCACAAAACCTATCTAGAATTAACTATATCCAATGTAGATGGTCACAATTTTGGTATTTACCAATGCTCAAACTCTTAGATTTTTTCCCTTGTGATTATTTTAAATTAATTCAAACTATGATTGTAAATAAGCTGCAAATTAGTATTCTATTTTTGTTGGTTTTAACAGCAAAATTGTAAAGCGCAGCTATGAACAATAAACGCAACAGCAGTATATATAAATTGAATTATTATTAAACAAATGTAGGTTGGTGCAGCAAAACTTTTTCTACATATTGGATACACGTATTTGCAAAATACCATCGCAAGTGCAATCAAGTTGAATCGGTGTATGAAACTTGGATAATCAATGTTCATTATAGTACAGAAAGTTTACTAGTGGGATGCTTCAGCAAAAAGATGTTAACCATTCTCGGCTTTAATTTTAAAAGTTATATTATTCTCGGCTTTCAACATCATTTTACTAATTCTTAAATTAAGAACAGATATTAGAGAGTTTCAGATTCTGACCTGCGCTACAGCTACCGTTGCCATTCAGATGCATTTATTCTACCCCATTAACTAATCAAATGCGTATTATTAGTAGAGGGCTATAAAGAAAGTAAAATATAAACCTCTCTGTTGTTAGTATCGGATCATATCCGAGGCTTAATGATTTGGAGTAAACGTGTTACACCATAATTGGAGACGGTGTACTTTCTAATCGGAGTTTGATTTAGGTAGCTAATCGTAAAAATATACTTTCCCGAAAATGGCTTGCGCGTATTCCCATGATATCGTCAAACAATGTCATGGTACTGCCCTCTGGCTATCTCGAAAGAAGAAATATCAAAACTTGTTACCCTCTTATTGCGTTGATAAATGCTGATTTTCCAGCTCCACTGTCTCCTGTTATGCCAAATCTTATTTTCACATCTTTCCATTCCTCGAGTTTTTTCCTGATAAATTCTTCAATGCCAGAAACACAATTCTGTTTAATGCATGTTCTTGCCTCGGTAAGATATTGTTGGGTGAGATCACTTGTGTCTATAAAGATACATTTTGTCTGTTAATATAAAATGCAAGATAAAATATACAGGATTTTTAAAAGAGGTTCTGCTCCAGCCCACACGATTTGTACGCCTATTATTGTTGCATTGTTCTGGCCTAAAGTCTGCTTTCCAGTAGCCTGCGAACAGGCTCTTTGAATTGAATTAGAGCCTGCCGGTTTAGTCAATAAAAATACGTCTGCACCCATCACTATTTATAGTGTTGTCAATCAAATGTAAATTACAATGTGACAAATTAATACAGGCACGCCTTATGTAATAGCCTGCGAATATATGTAAACAAAACGCATATCTCGATTTCAACGCATGATTGTTTACAACATTAAAACATTTGTCTTTTTTCAAACAACCCTGAAATTCCCTGAAGTAGCAATAGTAAGTGAATTCACATAAACACCGCAACGATTTGAGTTTGAACAACTACGGCGTACTAGAATGCTCAAGAATGCAAATTATAGTTGCCTTTGTCTCAGAGTAAAGATGCTATTGTTGATATAAGCAGTTGCCGTTGTATTTGCCAAACTCTCTTATGCAGCAAAAACACCCTTTCCGTCTAGAATATTGTTAAGAGCTTTTGACTGCCCATCATTTACTGTAACTTTAAACAAAGATTTAGTTTTCTATACAACTCGTCGCTATAGAACGATATTTTTTATTTGAATCTTTTGTTGTGTAAATTTAATTACCTTTTATGGCAGTATAATGTAATTAATTCAATTTCTACCAATGGGAACCCTGCGTCGTTCTAAGCAACGCACAGACGCGTTTTTATTAGCTAGGCCTGCAGGCTCTCTCTCAAATTTCAAAGAGAGGTCAAAGAGAGCCTGTTCGCAGGCTAGCTTTCCAGCCATGCGTCGTTGATACGAAAGCAAAAGCGCAGAAAAAATTTAAACTCTTCTCATTTCAGGCAAACACTAAATCGCACGGAATACTACGTACTTTCATTCATTTGATTATTTCATAGATATACTGTAGATTAAAGTTTGCTTTCCACCCATGCGTGTTTGATACGAAAGCTCACGCGCCGAAAAAATTCAAACACTAAATCGTACGGAATACTATGTACTTTCATTGATTTGCTTATTTCATAGGTAACAATAAAAAGATGTGAATTGAAGTGCAGTTAGGTGTCGACATTGTTTTTCAAGAGAATGCGACCATCTATCATCCATTATTGAGGCATCAAATGAACATCGTACCCAGGGCTTCTGCGCTTGTGGTTTCAAATAGGCGTCATTCTCGTACCCAGAGGGTACCCTTTGATTAGTAATACGGTTTGGGGAAAATTGTATTAAATCTGGCTGCGCGCCTTCTCCATATTTTCAGCTATTAAAACCGTTTACAACCTTCATAGCTATGCTCTTGCTCCAGATATATATTTAAGAAATAAAAAACATTTCTCGTGTTTCTATAGAGTTATGGAAACACGCGTGGAAGTTTGGGAGAAACTCGAAATTGCGTGGGAACACGAGCAGGAAGCTAGTGCGAGTATAGAGGATAAACACGAGTGTTCTACCATGTATAAAAATGACCCATCATATAAGTTCATTGGCAAAGTAATTTTAAAAATCAATATTGTCTAAGCCGAGAAAATCAAAGCTAAAGTTTATGTAAATGAACATGTTTTTTATCACATATAAAATCACCGACACGGTAGTGATTTCCTTTGTGTTTTCCTCGTGAATTGTTAACGCATTTTTAAAATTACAGATAATTTTAACGAAAGCCTTTATTGTTTTCCAGGCCAATTTTTGAACAGAAATTTGTCCTATTTAAAAAATTAGTTTTAACGGATTTCTTAATGAATAAAAATCAGTATTCCAAATACTTCGCCAAAATGAATAAATACATTTAAAAGCAATTTAATTTAATTCTACATCCATTCTAATTGCACAGATAACATCCACGAAATTTCTCTCTTCATTTAGATCTAAATATTTCAATTAAAATCTCAGAGATCCCAATAAAAATGCGAAGTTCCAGGGCCGCCCAGAGACATTGGGCTCGGAGAGACATTCAACTTTGGCTAATTCCCGAGAGACGATTTAACATACAATTTATTCGCAAAATTGTTATTTGGGGCACTTTAGCCTGGGGAAATTGCACATTTGCCACCTCCCCCATGTGGGAGGCTGTTATGTATATTACATGCACACATCATGTAGTTAACTTCAGGGGTCCAGGCCGCCGCACCTCTCTACATTTCTTTCCATCTCCCCCACAACCTCGTATAGGGGCCACGATATTGACCTCCCCCAGCATTTGCACTCAAATCCGGCCCTGCCGTATTCTTAATTAACACTATTCTTAACCCCGTGACGTCTTTGAAGTCGATTAACCTGCAAATCAAGTTGCACCTGCCGAGTAAAGGGCCTAGATCCAGGCTGATTATAATTAATCTGTGCATGATAATGACTGCATTGTGCAACAGCAATTAGACATCCATGGGTTTAAAAGAATTTCTCTTCATGAATTATATGTTTTAACAATGATGCGTCTTCCTTTATACGACAAATAACGATATAGTGTATTATACTATACCAACTCCACAACTCTATTGAATATTTTTTAATGTACAGGATATACTTTTATTGTTTAAGGAAATATTGTATATAATAGTTTATCTTTAACATTTATCATAACTTATTTAAAATACTCATTAAAAATCCATAAACCTTGTGGCAAATCATGTCAGCCATAATATGTCACGTGGAGTGACTTTATATCTGATAAAACTCATCTTCATTAGTATTCTTTATATAATTGTTCATCCTATAATGAGTATGATTATATAATTGTTCATCCTAATTAGTATTCTTTTGTAGTCGTATTTTAAGCTATTAAAAACACTCGAACTCGCGTTTTATCATATCTAAAACGCTCGGCTGCGCCTCGCGTTTTAAATATGATAAAACACTCCTTCTCGTGTTTTAAATACTACATACCTTTAATTTTACCAGCTGATTATTTTGAAACAATTTAGTCTTAGTTTGTCAACAATATGAACACAGTTTCCTACGGCTAGAATGCAACTATGAGTACAACAGTTTACGTACATTTGCCATTGGAAGATTACTTTTAAATTTAATTGCCAACTACATATATCTTAGCCGATGGAAATAATACAGACAGCAAATAAGCGCAAGAAATTTGCAATTGTTCGTTTGCTTACATATAGTCAATTATTAAGCCTTGCCAAGTTTTCTGCCTATATGTACATCCGTCTTTGTCTTAAAAAGTTCTTCATGTATCCAATAGTCTGTAGCTTTGTAGTATTCGACATTCGATTTAGCATTTGGCCATGTCCTATCGTTATATTTTCGCAGTATTGTTGCACGTGCGCGCGGCAAGTTGAAAGGAGGCATGTACATAATATACGGGCAGGGAGTAAACTTCCAGGAGGTGCTGGCGATTAAAGTGCAAATTTATGATTTAATATATTTCTCGGATTTATTGTTTATTAAACATGTCAAATAATTTCAGTGCGTATATCATGTATTTTTAACAAAACATTTGATGATGTATGATCATGTATCAGTTAAATATCAAAATATTTTGTACATTAAAAATGTGATTGGGGGCGTTGTAGCAAAGATTATCCCCTCCTCTGTCACGCTCTGTAGCATGAATTTGTTTGAGAAATACGTTTAACAACTTAATGAAGATATGTATAAGTTCCCATGGAAACTTCACACTAAAAAAAACTCCAATCAACTACTTTCTTATTTGTGTATCCTATAATTCGCCTTACACTTACCACCAACGTAGTGTGAATTACAGTTGCCTAAAACTCCATCAGTTTTGTCCTCATATATTTTTATACGTGTAATCATAGAAAGCTGACCGTCTTCATGAAATGAATAAATATAAAACAACATTAATTTAAAGAACAAAACAGATACAACATGATATAGTTCGTATTTCCCCCATGAAACGTTGCATTCGTGGGAGCGAACTGCGACGAAGCAGTTATTGTTTTAGGGCTAACAGTCATTATTACCAGGACAACAATAAAATTATAATTGCAAAAGAGGAAACTATACGTACTCTGCCATCGATCCACAACAGCACCCAGTACACGACGTGTGGCTACAGATTACCCAGTTGTCGTAAAGGCTAGTTCTCATTCATCGCAAACTGTCACCGACGATCGGCGACGCTTATCGCCGATACTCGACGAGCGCGAATGCACGAAAGTTCTCATACATCGGTGATCGTCGCAGATGACAGCCGACGTGTTTCGAAATTTCCCACCAAGGCACAAAATGGCCCCATTCAACGTAAAGTTCATGATTTCTGTCAAACTTCAGTTGATTATTTCCTTGCTTGCTGAGGAAAAAACTTTTACTCATTTCTCATAGATTTTTCAAGCAGGTGGCAGTTGGCGATGGTCGCAAGAAACAAACTTTTTTGTTTCCTGCGATATCATCGCCGATGGTCGGCGACGATTACGGACAATCGGCGATATAATTTTTGATGTGTTCTCATAAATGGCAAGCGGTCGCCGACGTCGCAAAGCTCCCATCGCCGACGGTTTGCGATGAATGAGAACTAGGCTTAATTAGTAGTAGTATAGTTTACATACTGCATGCATTAACATAAAGAAACGCTTCTTGAAAGAAATCCAATTTAAAATTATCCGTTATCTCGAAATCGTTTTAACTTTAGCATTGAAACACTCTTTAGTGCATGTACTTAAGACCTTGTAGTTCATAAAAGGATTGTGATTCCCAAAACACATACCTAGCTTGGTAAGTTGAGAGCAGCAATCGAAATCGGTTGTTTTATTGTCCACGCCCGCAACTGTCTCCTCCTGGTTAGGGTTTAGAGACCTGTAAAATTTTTTTTTAAATGTTATTAATTGCCATCCAGTGCCATAACCTTCCTTATGCTCTTGCTTCTTTTTTCTTTCAATTTTCATTAATGATTCAAGCAGCCCGAGAATAAGTAAAACACACGCCAAATCATTGTGGGAGAATGGGTTCAGGGTGAAGTGAACCAATTATATACATTATACTCTCAAACTCTGGTCAACCCAAAGACTCATTAAGCCTTATGTTTTCATGCCGCAGGGGTATATATAAGACCTGCTAGGAGAGACTGAATGCCCTAGGGGTCATAATCCCCAAATAGAGCCCTGCCAGAAGGGTAGCGAGCCCCTCTAACATCAACCTGAACCAAGGGGTCATAATCCCCCCGGACAGTCCCTACGATTCGACTGATTATATTTACTTCAAAAACTCATTAATAATTCATGAAGCAATTATACAATCTTGAGTAAGAAATTAGTCACGTGCATACGTCTTTATACCAGCTAAAGAACACTTTAACAAAAGACCATTGTTATGCAAACTATATAAAGATTTTTATATAAAGATTTGACTTATTATGCAAACGTTTTTGAAGCCATATAAAAAACTCGCAGGTCGTTTTTAATAGGTCTAAAGCCACTCGCGCTGCGCGCTCGTGGCTTTAAACCTAATAAAACACTCCTGCTCGTTTTTTAAATAGTACATAAATAACTGAGTCTATGGGCCTGAAGTTGACCGTTGGGAACACTTCAACCCCGAACCAAAATTTATTTGTTTCAACATAAACCAATTGCTCTTTGTTGGGATATTTGTCAAAGTGAACTCACATTGACCTTTATTCTGCGTGTTCGTTGTTGACATATGATTGGTCAGATGATCTTTCATTCGGTTTACACGTGCTTAGGGAAACATTTGAACTTTGGACTATTGGATATCGCCTTTTTGTGGCTGTTGACAAGCTTATCCTGTTACTATGACATTATAACCAGGTTTGAAGGTGACAAACGTGTTGTCTCATTAACTTGAATTTATATATTGTTATATATACATTTGCTAAAAAAATACCTCTCGACCAAGGAGGTCTTTTCCCCAGTATCCTCATCTTCAAAAATATGCTCTTTTTTCTCCACATCGACTATAATCATAAACAACAACAGCTTTTATTAGAAAGAGTTGGCAATTTCTCCATAATTACAAGGCCGTCGGAAGTAAATCAATAGGTACCTTTAGCTACAATCTTTGACAATATAGGTTGGGACAATCTAATTTTCACATGCATTCGGTTTTAATATACCATTTACTGATACTTTTTTCCATCCTCCCTCCCCCACCCGTTTCAATGTTGGCGCCTCGCAACAAGACATCAGGTTTTTGTCGGTCCAACATTCAATGGGGGAACGGGGGGGGGCGCTATTCCTTTCAAATTATATGAAATTACAGCAGCTGTGCCATAGTTTCTGGCAAAGATTGTCTTGGTGGTGATCAATGGTGTTTGGAATTTGGTAATTAAGAGCGACTGTCTACAAAAATCAAACAAAATGAGAAATATGTGGCAAGGCTCAAAATTTTAAATTCGCTCTACTTTTGTGGTCATAACGTTATGTGGTTAGTTTTTAAAAATACTCTTTTGTTTATGAAAAAAGGCAAAAAAATGTTTCAGCTGTGAGGACCGATTTTCGCAATCGAAAAATGGCCGAAATTGCATATGTTTACTTAATCCTGGTATCCAAACCCTAAATCCAAATAGCCTTATTATACTTTCTGTTAAAGCTACATCACTCCTTCGTTTATTAATAGTGGTTTTATGATAATTGAACAACTGAACACATATGTGCACAATAAAGAGCGACGGGTACTGATTTTTAATGTTTGTCATTGCATGTAAAAAGTGGCAGATTTCTCCATTTGCCATCCTTTCAAATCTTATGGGATTTTGCACAAGCACTATTGGGAAACTGCCCTTTTCAGAAATGTATTATTTATTTTGGGCAAATAAATTCACACGCTTTGAGAAAGAGTTAACTTTGGTTCATTAAATATGCAAAATCACTGTTTGGCGATTGCGTGACTAAACACCCCTTGCAATTTGAAACTCACTTAAAACATCATTGTTCTTCACCTTTAGTTTAGAGAATTTAAAGAAAACATAAATATACATACCTTGAATGCAAAAAGTTCCTTTGAGCTGTTCCACTTTTGGAGTTATCCCTAACTTAACTACATATTAAACTCAAAGTTCAAGGAATCCAGCTAACAGAAATCAGCTAACAATTTACACAACTTCCATTCGTATTCCATTTACAATTGTTATAGTTAAGCCAATAAAATAAAAAAAAACAAGCCATGCAGAAAAGAGTCAAGATTAATATTGCAGACATTATATTTTATTCATATACTGTACTAAGATATCGAAAAAAGTATTTACATTTATAATTAGATGATGCGGGCTTCCTGTCGATTTGGCGGAAGCAATAGCTACTACTGCAGTATTGATATCTCTGCGAACAAATGAATAATCTGTGCCAATCCGTGCCCACTATTGGCCAAAATAGCAGCGTCTAGAGAATGCCATTTCCTTCGAAACCACTCTGATCAGTCGTCAGTTCAAATACCAATATGCTGACTTTTCATGGAAGTTTAACTGTTATGGGGTGCTCGTGACGGATATTAATTAATCATGATAACAATAGCATAGCGGCGTGCGGTCGCATTTTTTCGACAATAATCCACATAAAAACAATATTAAAAATACAAGTAATGCATCACAGTGGCATTACTTTCGCCAAATTGACAGGGAGCCCGCCAGCTATAATGTAAACATTTGGTGACAAATAGCTTTTTCAATATGTCAGTATAAAAATAAAATAGAATTTCTGTAATATTAACTTTGACTGTTTGTTTCTAAGAATATTAATAATTGTAAATAAAAGTAAATTACAGCAATAAAAAACCCTCAATTCGCAATAATCCACTTAATAGAAAAAAAATATTAAAAAAGAAATGACAACATTTATACAGTAATACATCGCAGTGGCATTACTTCCGCCAAATCGACAGGAAGCCCGCCACCTATAATTGAAACATTTAGCTTTTTCGACATGTCAGTATAAAAATAAAATAGAATTTCTGCATCATTAATTTTGACTCTTTGTTTCTAAGAATATTAATAATTGTAAATGGAACACGAATGGAAGTTGTGCGAATTGTTAGCTGATTTCTGATAGATTAGATTCCAAGAACTTTGAGTCGATGGATAAGGCGGAGATGTAAACAACCGAACGGTCGACAATATTAAATTCCTGGTATAAACTCCAAAAGTGGAACAGCTCAAAGAAAATTTTTTCATTCGAGGTATGTATATTTATGTTTTCTTCAAATTCTCTAAACTAAAGGCGAAGAACAATGATGTTTTAAGCCAGTTTATTTCAAGGGGTTTTTAGTCATGCAATCACCATTCGCGTAATCATAGTTAATATAGAAGACTTCTATATTAACTATGGCGTAATAGACTAAATTTTTATCTAAACAAAAATTTCATCACAGCTTGAAAGAGCATCACAAAATTAGTAATATTCCAAAATTTCGTTGCGAAATGTTGTAAAATGCGGATAATATAGCCCTGCGAAGTTGGCAATTTTCGGTCAATTTTTAGATTACAAACGGGAAATTGACAGCCCGATACGCTTTGAGGCTGTCAATTTCCCGTTTGTAATCTAAAATGACTGAAAATTACAAATTTCGCAAGGCTATATTATCCGCATTTTACAACATTTCGCAACGAAATTTGTGATGCTCTTTCAAGCTGTGATGAACTTTTTGTCTAGACTTGTTGAGATCAAAATTTAGTCTATTATGCACATTTGCATACCAGTGATTGCCAAACAGTGATTTTTGCATATTTAATGAACCAAAGTTAACTCTTTCTCAAAGCGTGTGAATTTATTTGCCCAAAATAAATAATACATTTCTGAAAAGGGCAGTTTCCCAATAGTGCTTGTGCAAAATCCCATAAGATTTGAAAGGATGGCAAATGGAGAAATCTGCCACTTTTTACATGCAATGACAAACAATAAAGATCAGTACCCGTCGCTCTTTATTGTGCACAAATGTGTTCAGTTGTTCAATTATCATAAAACCACTTTTAATAAACGAGGGAGTGATGTATATTTAGCAGAAAGTATAATAAGGCTATTTGGATTTAGGGTTTGGATACCAGGATTAAGTAAACATACGCAATTTCGGCCATTTTTCGATTGCGAAAATCGGTCCTCACAGCTGAAATATTTTTTTGCCTTTTTTCATAAACAAAAGAGTATTTTTAAAAACTAACCATATGACGTTTCATACTTTGTCATAGTTAACTTAAATTCAAAAGTAGAGCGAATTTAAAATTTTGAGCCTTGCCGCGGTATGTTTGATTTTTGTAGAGACTCGCTCTTAAACGTTTTAATTCTAAGTTTATACCGTCCAATAACATATATTCCAGTATCAAAGCATATGTGGGGAAAGTTTTGGTAGTTTTAAATACTATCCATTCATTCCGGGGGAAGGGGTTATTTTTAACACGTTACTGATACCAATACAGTTACGTGTGCTACTATAACGCTTAGTAAGCATAGTTATATTCACGTCTATTATCATCATCGCTCTCTGCCTTGTAAAAAATCCGCGGAAATGTACTCAAAAAATTACATGCTGTCCTTGGAATGATGCAAGAGGCCATAATTACGACGAACCTGGAACGGAATTATTCAGAAATGATCGGTTTGTGAGTCGAGTAGGTTTAAATCTCATCTCACAGCATATCAAACTGCGGGGAAAGACAAATAAATATGCATTGTTTTCGCCTTTTACAAACTTATACTTGAGAACTGGGGACATTTCCAAGCTAAAATCTCATTTGCAGTATAAGATTTATAGTACAGTTCATAAAGCAGCCAGTCGTCAAATTAGATACGTCTCATATTACACGATGCTCACTAACGAATCTCGGTCTAAAACGCTGATTCGCGTTACTATAAATTTTCCATGTCATACATTTTATATCCAAATGGGTGCCAGCAAGAAAGGGTTATTTAATCTTTGCTTCATTGTATACGCATCATTTTATATTCTTTCGAAGTTGGGATCGAGGGGTAACATGATCTTTTCAACCGCAACTTAGTACGAGGTTGACCTCTGGAGTTTGGCCAGACAAACATATAGCTATTGACACTCATGTACGCTCTTGCAAATATTTCTTTATCGCGGCTACGTTCATTGCCTTAATGTTCGTATTTTGTTCTCCAGGTATTGTATTTCTTGTTCACAACGACGCTATATGCATATTAGTTTGATTTCGCGAAGAAACAATCTTAAAATTTCGAAGTATCGTGTGATCGCCTATTTATTACATATAATAATGTTAGCAAAGTGTCGGCATTTCGCGATTTTTGACGACGTGACACTACACGTGTTTCTAGGGCTGAAGTCGCAGATTGTAATTAAGTAATATGGTTTCTTGTACATCAATGTCTTAAGGTTACAGAACACCTTTGAGTGTTAATTTTGCCTAAAATTTTTTTTACTGGTTTCCATGAAAGCATTAGACTAGTTCTACTATCTGACCAAATTTGGACGAAAAATGTTGAAAACTCGCAGAGTTATTTAATAAAATACATTTCGCTTGCAATAAGGAAAACATTGAAAATGTAATATTCAAATTCAATTTTCGCCCGAAGAATTTTACGGCAATTACTGATTTTTAGACGAGTTGTGCTCCTGCGGGTTTTAACGAATTTTTCTCAAATTTTCACAGGACATAGCTAAAGACGTCAGTTTCAAAATCGTGTTTGGCTTTGTTCTAATTTTGGATATTTTAATAATAAGGAGCAATTCACACAAACGATTCAGAAATATATTGCAGTCGTCAAAGAAATCGCCATATGAGCGGAGACAGCGGAATGACGAAATAAACAAAAATTTCCGAACACAACTTTTTAAAACAACTATTCTACTCTTTTGTTTTCTATAATGACCAATAACAAGGCTTAAATTTTTTATTTAATTTAATACGACGCTTCGGAATTTACTCCATCATCAGGTAAAAACTACAATTTGCGATCTAAAACCGTTAAAACTATTTTAACTATTTTAACGGTTTTAGATCGCAAATTGTAGTTTTTACCTGATGATGGAGTAAACTCCGAAACGTCGTATTAAATTAAATAAAAAATTTAAGCCTTCTTATTGGTCATTATAAAAAACAAAAGAATATATTATTAAAATATGAGGTTAAGGGAAAGTTCGATACTAAATATACTGAACTATTTTACTGTATAAAAATGATATTTTCATAAATATATCTTAAAACCAGCAGGAACATAACTAAAAAGCGTAAAGGTACCGCGACTTAAGATTTTCCTGAATAATTCTTACATTATTTTATTGTTTGTCAATTTTACAACTTTATCATATTTTATATGCACTGGCGAACATTTGATGAAAATTTGATGAAAATCTGATTTTGAGCGCGCAGTAGCGATTTTCCACAAAACGCCAAGAAGTGTGTCCTGTAACCTTAAGCGCTGTCCGGGAGCTTTGCATTTAGGATGAAACCTAATTTCAACCTACAATAAATATGTATAAACTCGTTGCTCGGAAACGCAAATTAAATATTACAATAAAACACGCAAATACATTCGATTGAACCTTTTATTTGCTTGTTATAGCTGATATGGGATCAGGATGTTGAGCAGTTGGCCCATTTTCGCCAACAAAGTGCAAGTTTACATATGTTATTGAGTGATATGTAACTGTCTTTCTTGCACACGAATGACTGAATGAGTCTCCGCGAGACACGCAACAATCCATCGCTCCATTCTTTCTGCCGTTTCTTTCAAGCGTTTTGGAGCCGGAAAACGATAGAAAGTAACAGTATCACCAGTCTTGTTCTTAATTTGTAAATGTTGGAAACGAGAATCATTTCTGCGAGTTCCCCAAGCACATCGCTTTACCATGTTTTCTATAGTATTTATACAAGCATGCCTCGCAAAGTGTCCGCACTTCGCGATTTTTCACCACGTGACACTACACGAATTTCTAGGCCTGAACTCGCAGATTACAATCAGTTAACTTTGCAGATATGCCTTTTTAAGTTATTTGAACGTATTTGAACGATGCTCACTACAAAACTATAAATAAATCTATATCTCATTGGCTATTTTAGGACAGAAAGTGAGAATCGTTGTTGGAAAATCATTCGTATCTTTGTCAGTTCGTTACGAAAACTTCTAAAATCGTGCTATTTTATAAAATATGTTGGACTTTAAATGTATAGGGTGAATTTGTTTGATATTGTCAGCTATTAAGGCTTTTGGCGTGTGAAAATATAGTGAGATTCGTGGTGAGATTCGTTTCTATATTGATCTCATTGTCCGTTACCTCGAAATCGTTTCAACTTTAGTGTTGAAACATCCTTTAGTACAGCATGTACTTAAGAACTTGTAGTTCATAAAAGGAATTCGAAAATTCCAAACGCATACCTAGCTTGGTAAGATGAGAGCAGCAACCGGTTGTTTTGTTGTCCACGCCCGCACCTGTCTCCTCCTGTTTAGGGTTTAGAGACCTGTAAAAAGAATTTTTAAAGAGTTATATTGCCATCCAGTGTCATAACCTTCTTTATGCTCTTGCTTGTATTTACTTTCAATTTTCAAAAAAATACCTCTCGACCAAGGAGGTCTTTCCCCCACTATTTTCATCTTCAAAAATATGCTCTTTTTTCACCACATCAACTATAAATCATAAACAACAACAGCTTTTTTTAGACAGAGTTATAGCAATTTCTCCACAATTTTAGACTAACTTAGCCTGATTTTCAGACCTGATTTAATGGTTTATCCTATATAATCTACCTAATCTACCATAGCTTATATACTTACTGTCATCGTAGTGTGAATTCCAGTTGCCAAGAACAGAATCAGTTTTGTCCTCGTTTTCTTTCAAACTTCCACTCGTACAACAATGACAGTCTTCATGGAATGAGGAAATGAAACAACATCAATTAAAAAAAACACACAGATATAACATGACGGAGTCTGTTTTTATATCTACCGCTGCGATTAAAATAGGCATTTTCCCGCGGGTTCGTGGGAACGAACTGTGATCAGTCAGTGTCCAGGGGGCAATACCGTAAACCTCAGAATATAAGCCCCCCCGTGTATAATCCCAGCACATCTACTAACGCTCACCTCATTCCAAATATAAGCCACCCCCCTCGAATATAAGGCCCCCCTCGAATATAAGCCCCCGAATATAACTCCCACTTCGTTACTCAACATTGACATTGTCTTTTAGGATAATATAGCAGAGAACGATATTTAAAAACATTGTCATTGTCTTTATCTAGCTTACTATGCTAATCAAAGCGCGTTATTAATACATGTTTATTTTCCTGTTTATGACTTGTTTATTACTAACACAAAAGCTCGTGCATGTATAAGCCCCCCCGTATATAAGCCCCCCTCTTGTATAAGCCCATCAAAAAATCGCTTACGAAAGAATATAAGCCAAAGGCTTATATAGTCGGAGGTTTACGGTTAATCACCAGGGCAATAGTTAGTACTTAAATTCATTTCATAATCGCCAATAGAGTAGCAAAAAATAATCACACATGCAGCACACAAGTTTGGCCACAAATTACCCAAGCCACCTGAAATTGAGAAAAAAATTTTGTTCTTTCGCTTGTCAAGTGAAAGGATGGAATCAATACAGACAAGGGCACTTCGAACCATCTTCCCTTCCATAGACAATTATAATGAGGCGATGATGATGGCACAGATACCAACATTGGAGAGCAGACGCGAACTGTTATGTAAAAAATATATGACTAAAATGAAGAAGGAGGATCATCCCCTGCATTTTATGCTCCCAAAACATAAGATGAGCGAATGTAGGTATAGCCTACGAAATGGCAAGACAATACTGTTTTATTTAAGAACACAACTAAATGCAGAACTTTAAGATCTGAACAATTTTTTACTTTTAAATATTTTTAATGTTTATACATAGTTTTAACAGTTGTATGTATTTATGTAAATATAGTTTTAGTAATACTTTGGACTCGTTAATTCAGTGTAAATATACTGCAAGAGAGTTTCAATAAACATCAAATAATAATAATATTTATCAGTGTTTGGCAAAGATAAGGTAAAGTAAGTAGCATTAAAATAGTACAGTACAACCCTATATAAATAAGACAAATGATTAATATTTAACAATTATTCGCCGAAGGCGAGGTGATTATCGGTGAATAAAAACCGAGACGAAGTCGAGGTTTTTATTCACGATAATCACCGAGCCTGATGTGAATAATTGTTTTAGTATAATTTCATAGGTGATTATTTAGAAAAAAATAAAAAGTAGACATTTCTTCGTCATTTAATTTGACAAAACGGCTTCGGCTGCCATTTTGAAAATCGCTTAGGTGATTATCGCGTAATAATCACCTCAACGGCAACCAATCAGCGTGTAGAATTTTCAATAATCACCTATGTAATTATACTAAAGCCATTTAACCCTTCGCAAGAAATTTCGCGTCGTGGTCAAACATTTATCAAACGCCCAAACTACTTCTTATACACTTGTCAAGTCTTCCTAACCGTATACTGCACCAACAAGTCTTCCTTGTTCAAAACTTGCCATGAATGGCGTTTTGAGCGCGAAACTGTTTGTCAAGGAAAACTTGTCAATTTTTTGTCTTATATACCACGAACAAATAGTTTACTAAACAAGAAACAATTTCTCGTTTGTACAGGGCTTTATAAGGACACGCACGAGAAAAAATGGAGACATGATTCGTGATCAAGTACGCGCTCTATGTCTATTATTTCTATAAGTACAACACAATACTGCACACGGAACGGTATGATATATGATGTTGTGTAATTTGGCTTCTACGTCAAATAAATAATTTGGCTTCTACGTCATTTAATGTGGCTCGATACACTTTCTAAGTAAAAGTTTAAAGGACATTGGCAATAAAAAATTAGTTTGTCTCATTCAAAAGAATTCTTAAAATGATATATTAAACTCTATTACAGATTTGTCATATCTTGCTTAGTTCTCGAGATATTTAGACCGAAATTAGTGAGCTGTCCGCCATCTTGGACTAATTCTTGACCTCATTAACTATGCTTTTGATGACGTCAGGAGTTGGTTATCCATGTAAAACTACTGTAAAATGACCGAGTAACAATCCAAAATTGTTTAAAATGTTTTTAATCATTTCTAAATTTCAGACAGCAACCAAAAACGACGTTTTGGACCCATATTGATCGCTTACTCTCAAGATAAAAAAATAGTGTGACCCCTCTCTTGAGGTAGCATGCATATCCTCAATAACCCAACATGGCGAACAGCTGACTTTTTTCAGTCGAAATATATTTTAAACTAAGCAAGATATAAACAATCTGTAATAGAGTTTAATATATAGTTTTAAGAATTCTTTCAAATGAAATGAACTAATAGTTCTTTCAAATGAAATAAAGTTTTACTACCAATGTCCTTAAAGGCATTAAATTATATTCCCCCGCTACTTAGAGAGACATAAAAACCTCCGTGTTAGGAAAAAAACATCAAATTAATTAAAAATGTCTATTAATTTTCGAGTTTCTTCGGTTACTGAATGGCAACAATACGAATGGAAAAATCAAATAATATGGGAAATATGAGCGTTTATCTCAGAAACCTGGTCGGTCATCCCCATTTTATAAATTACATGTCGTTTTTGTTTACTTCAAAGAATTTTCTGTGAAAGTTTCTGTCATGTCAATGTCCCAATGAATTTTTCATGTCAATGAATTTTTTCGGGATTGAAAAATGTTTTTTTATAAATTTCAGATTTTCTTACCGAACTCGTTTTGTAAATAGTTTTTTTGTCCAAATCATGCGCCGCCAAAGTCTTTCGCCTTTTGCAAGATGAATTAATTGGCATGCGCAATGTATTTGTTGGCGCAATTTCCACGCCACACGAACAAAACACGCGGAATGTTTCTGCGTATTGCCATGGCGATTGGAGATTTCAAATTTGTCCCACTGGAACGTCAAAGACAGCTGCATTATGGCCAATAAGAACTGGTATTGACTTGCATGGAAATTTTGTGAGAAAGAAAGTGAGTTTTTTACATGTGTTGCTGATATATTCATAGCCTTTGTTTTTTTGCGCTACAGCACAAGCAACCCGAAAGTCACTGCTAGCTCTCACTGCCACCAAAAACTCTCTTGCTTCCTACAATACTGTTAAAGGCTTAATTTCCTTTTGCAAATGATACAAGTTTTCTGGTCATTTGTGTATTCATCAAGTGAGGTAAGAGCACATTTCAGTTCATTACCATGGTAGACCTTATGATGTGGGAGGTCCTTATGTTTGTATGTCAATGATCATCTCCAACATAGGCAACCTCGTACAAGAGGTAAGAACCTGGGAACGAGTTGCAATATAGGTAGAAAATTTGATATTTTGTCCTGGTGCAGTATTCCAAAGGTTGCATATATACAACATCACGTTTTATTGCCTTTGATGAGCCAGTGTGATTTTTCCTGCAATCATGCACTCGAGGACGTCTACCTTTTTTAGCATTTTGACATATTCGCCAACACTTGCACGCACCTTGTAGCAAAAGCTAAAACCTTTCCAGTTCCTAGTCCCATAGCTGCAACTTGCCCTGTTAGTAAATTTTGTCCCTTCCCTCCCTTTTGCCATCACTGGCAAATAAATCTCTTATAATTTCCGCCAATAATTTCCATCTACAATACCCTTCAACTAATATTCAATCGAGAGTAGTAATATAGGTACCGTTCGGGCCGGATTTTTGAGGAGTGAGGAGGAGGAGTGAGGAGAAATGAGGAGGAGGAGTGAGGAGGAGTGAGGAGGAGGAGTGAGGAGGAGTGAGGAGGAGTAGTGACGTCACTCATTAACATACGTCATAATTGTATGCAATGACGTCACGCGGGCGAGCTTAAACACGATCGGGCGAAACTTGCTGACCAGCATTTTTAATCTTGGTTTGCTATGAATAGCTCGAGTCCCTCACAAGGCAAAATTGTGATCGAAATTAATATATAACACAGTTATAGCCGTATCGTTGCTCGGAAGCGATAAATTTCCACGAGTATATTAAAGGATTTTTCGTATGTTCCATAGCGTGGAATCTATTCGTCACAAAAATCAAGACATATTTTAAACAGAACTAAACAGTTGCATTTCCCGGGTTGTCAACGTCGTTGTTAAGGTCAATATTATTAATATATAGCAGAGTTATAGCCGTATCTTTGCTCGGAAGAGATAAATTTCCACGAGTATATTAAAGGATTTTTCGTATGTTCCATAGCGAGGAATCTATTCGTCACAAAAATCAAGACATATTTTAAACAGAACTAAACAGTTGCATTTCCCGGGTTGTCAACGTCGTTGTTACGGTCAATATTATTAATATATAGCAGAGTTATAGCCGTATCTTTGCTCGGAAGAGATAAATTTCCACGAGTATATTGAAGGATTTTTCGTATGTTTACAAAATTATAGAGAGGAATCTATTCGTCACAAAAATCAAGACATATTTTAAACAGAACTAAACAGTTGCTAATCCCGGGTTGTCAACGTCGTTGTTAAGGTCAATATTTGCATGTTGTTCAACGTTATTTAGCAAATCTTCTACATACATATATACTGTTAAGATGACCGAGTCAGATCATAAGAAAGCTTATCAAGAGTAGAAGTTAGAATTAGAACAGTTGTAATATTTTTTGACACTATCGTCTGTTATTTGTATCAATAAACATGTTTTAAGTTTTGCAAATTTGCGTTGTTATGCGTTGCTAAGTCATTAGGAGGTGTGTGGGTAATTAAGGGGATTAAGGCAATACGAATTTGCATAACTAAGTGTATCCCGATGGATAGATAGGGATTATTTTTAACGCAGGTGTATACCTTAAAATCAGGCGCGTGGCTTTGCGGGTGCATGCATATATTAAAGTACAACATATTTGTACACTAATCAGGCGGGCGGTTTGCACGGACGGAAAGAGCGGGCTTTGCCGGCAAAAATTTACACAATATTTCAGTTTTTAAATACATTTATTTCTTCAAAACGTTTTACAAAGTTATGCTTCTAATATATATCGTCACTTGTTTCAGGGTTTTCGCTATCAGATTCTTCATCATAGCTGCTTTCATCATCGTGGCTGCTTTCATCTTCCGTAATCCATTTGGTATGTCCTGGGACTGTTATATGAGAACACAGTTTTAACCTCTTTGTAGTTGATAAATTACTGCGTTGGCCCTGCCTTCTCTTGCTTCCGCGCCCTGCTTGTTGTAGTAGGGCTTTTGCTCCTTGTTCGCCAAAGTCTTTAACAACGTCACCTCCGTGAGTCTTTACAGATTCTCTTACATTTTGTCCTTGGAGTATATCTTGACCCACTTCTGTGGCTGCTTGTAATGCTCTTTTTCCAACAACTTTAGCACCTTGTTTGAATAGAGGAATAGCATATCTCGCAAGGCTCTTGAAAATACCTCCGATCCCGTATCCTCTTTGAAAACGTGCACCATTAAACCCAGCGATGTTTCCGCCACGCTGCTGTCTCAAGAAATGGTCTCTCAGTAGTTTTTCGTCTACAACAAGTGTACCTCTCGGCAGTTTGATGTGTTCAGTTCAACTTCACGCAGTCAACTAATCAAATATCACTTGGGTCGCCTATTTTATGGTTAAAAGATTCCCTTTTATCCGTTCTGATATCTATAATTTCGCCTGGACGACAATGTGGACAGCTGGCGATTACATGCGTAAAATCTCCTTTGGACACTTGAAAATCACAGATCATACAGCGACAGCTTTTACAATTCGGATAAAAATCTGTCCATATGCATACGGGGCACGTACTCAAATGGGAGATGTATATATCTTTGTTACAACTGTTACAAGTTGCGTCAGCATCAGATTGTGTATCCTGATGGGACCACTTGTGGGCTAACACAGAAAGGACATGTCCATTTACGATTAGACTTTTATCAATTTCCAATTCTGCAAGACCTTTTATAAAAATGCTCAATCCAGTTTGTTCGGGAATATCTGGATAAGGCGTCACGCAATATTTCAGAAGGTCTACAATGTCAGTTCCTCGTATATTATGTCCTCTGTAAACGATTTCTCCTTTTCCATTCCAAGTCGAAATCCCCGTAGAGGTTAAAATAGAATGAAGGATTTCTTCGGCTTCGTGTTCATCATCAACATCAAGATATTTGAGAATGTCTTCAAGTCTCCACTGTTCAGGAGATGCTCGTTTGTCGCTATCCATGATTGGAATGAGGAGATATCCTTCATGCTTATTATTTTATACTAATTCTGCAAGGCCTTCTAAAAGTTGTCCAAGTACCAATTCCAGAAAGCCACTTCCCCGCTGAACAAGAATTTCCTTTTTCGTTCTAAAACTTCTACTTCTGTTCGCTAAATCAGCTAGCTCTTGTTTGAAAGGTCTGAGTTTGTCCTTTATTTCTTTAGGATATGTGAAATTTTCTATACAATGACACAAGCATCGAATTTGCTCAGCTGATGCAGAATTAAGAAGAGCTTGCTGTTGAGTTGGATGAGAAGTACATAAGAGCTCTACAAAAGGCCTGTACACATCAAAGTACGTCATCTCTCTTCAAGAGTTGGCGCTTAAATGGTTCATTTACTCGAGGAACATGATTTTAAAAACGTTTTTGCGAATATAGGTTGAATCCTAGATTGAATCATTGAATCATAGAGTGAATCATTGAATCCTAGATTGAATCATTGAGTGAATCATTGAGTCATAAAGTGAATCCTATATTAAATCAGTGAATCCTAGATTGAATCATTGAATCATAGAGTGAATCATTGAATCCTAGATTGAATCATTGAGTGAATCATTGAGTCATAAAGTGAATCCTATATTAAATCAGTGAATCCTAGATTGAATCATTGATTAAATCATTGAATGAATCATTGAATCCTAGATTGAATCATTGAATGAATCATTGAATCCTAGATTGAATCATTGAATCATAGAGTAAATCATTGAATCATAGAGTGAATCATTGAATCCTAGATTGAATCATAGATTGAATCATTGAATGAATCATTGAATCCTAGATTGAATCATTGAGTGAATCATTGAATCATAAAGTGAATCCTATATTAAATCAGTGAATCATTGAATCCTAGATTGAATCATAGAGTGAATCATTGAATCCTAGATTGAATCATTGAATGAATCATTGAATCCTAGATTGAATCATTGAATCATAAAGTGAATCCTATATTAAATCAGTGAATCCTAGATTGAATCATTGAATCCTAGATTGAATTCTAGATTGAATCATTGAATCATAGAGTAAATCATTGAATCATAGAGTGAATCATTGAATCCTAGATTGAATCATAGAGTGAATCATTGAATCCTAGATTGAATCATTGAATGAATCATTGAATCCTAGATTGAATCCTAGATTGAATCATTGAATCATAAAGTGAATCCTATATTAAATCAGTGAATCAGTGAATCCTAGATTGAATCATAGAGTGAATCATTGAATCCTAGATTGAATCATTGAATGAATCATTGAATCCTAGATTGAATCATTGAGTGAATCATTGAATCATAAAGTGAATCCTACATTGAATCAGTGAATCCTAGATTGAATCATTGAATCCTAGATTGAATCATTGAATGAATCATTGAATGAATCATTGAATCCTAGATTGAATCATTGAATGAATCATTGAATCCTAGATTGAATCCTAGATTGAATCATTGAATCATAGAGTGAATCATTGAATCATAGAGTGAATCATTGAATCCTAGATTGAATCATTGAATCATAGAGTGAATCATTGAATCATTGAATCCTAGAATGAACCATTGAATCCTAGATTGAATCATTGAGTGAATCATTGAATCATAAAGTGAATCCTATATTAAATCGGTGAATCCTAAGAATAATCACGAGTGGTTATAAATAGTGGCCAAACTTAAAATAATTACATTCAGCGTTTTGTCACAGAGCAGTGAACATGTCTCATTCTTGCACAGTTTGTAACAAATCATTCTCAACTTCAAGTAACCGTTCACGGCACCAAAATACAGCTCACGGACCTGGCACTCTATCCCAATCCAGTATTGTTGTCAATCGCTCCAGTGTTATGCTGCATCCTTTCACATGTATCGTAGCTGGGTGCACCCAAAGCGGCAAGACTGTATGGGTAAAATCTCTCTTGGAGAATGCACAGAAAACTATAAGTCCACCTCCTCAACGTATCATCTGGTGTTATGGTCAATGGCAACCCTCCTATTTTGATATGATGAGAACGATGCCAGGAATCGAATTCAATCAAGGCATCCCCGAAGACATCGACAACGCAGATTACTTGGACGTATCGCAACGGAATTTGATCGTATTGGATGATCTCATGGCTCAATCTGGCAAAGATAAACGTATTTCTGATCTTTTTACGAAAGGAAGTCATCATCGGAATTTATCTATCATCTATATTGTTCAAAATATATTTCATCAAGGCAAAGAAATGAGAAATATCAGCCTAAACCCCCTTTATATCGTGTTGTTCAAGTCACCAAGAGATAAACAACAAATTTCTATGCTTGCAAGGCAAATAAATCCCGGAAAAGTACAAGAATTTATGAGGAGTTATGAAGATGCTACGAGGCGACCTCACGGGTATTTGATGTTGGATTTAAAGCCAACAACAGATGATCAACAACGACTCAAGACCAACATACTTCCCGGTGAGATTGAAAAGTTTATACAAAAACAGTCGTATCGTCAACCACCACTTGTAAATGCCATGTATGATGCCGAGCAGCGAATGAAAGAAATCATGGATGCACCACGGCTTAGCGCAATGGAAAAAAGCAAATTATACTCTGATCAACTAAATCGGTTTCTCACATTCAAAAATAAGATGGATGTCCCAGCTCAAGCTCCTGTTCTGACAACTCCACTAGTGCCTGCAGAGATACCATCACAAGCGCCTCCTACGCCTGTAATAGCGGAAATACCAACACCAGTGCCTGCGACTCCTAAACCTAATTTCCTTACACCACCACCAACAGAAGAGGAACGGCCAAAACTCAAACACAACTTTTTCCACAATTGGGTAGACTCTACAGATTGGAGGCCCCAAGATTTGGCAATGATGACCCCTGAACAAAGAGAAGGTTACGAACAAAGATTACTTCGCGAGAGGCCGAAATATATTCCAATGAAGGATGAAGACGTTGCAAAGTTATCCCCAGAAGATAGACAAGAATATGAGAACTCTTTCAAAATAACAAAAACACCTAGACGTTACGCTCTTAGAAGTAGACCGTACTAAATTTTGTAAAACGTTTTGAAGAAATAAATTTTAAAACTGAAATATTGTGTAATTTTTGCCGGCAAAGCCCGCTCTTTCCGCCCGCGCGATCCGCCCGCCTGATTAGTGTACAAATATGTTGTACGTTAATATATGCATGCACCCGCAAAGCCACGCGCCTGATTTTAAGGTATACACCTGCGTTAAAAATAATTCCTATCTATCCATCGGGATACACTTAGTTATGCAAATTCGTATTGCCTTAATCCCCTTAATTACCTACACGCCTCCTAATGACTTAGCAACACATAAACAACGCAAATTTGCAACGCTTAAAACATGTTTATTGATACAAATAACAGACGATAGTGTCAAAAATATTAGAACTAAAACTATTTGTTAAACTGTTCTATAAGTTTTTTCTCCATGAGTTCTTGATAAGCTTTCTTATGATCTGCCTCAAAACTTCTAAATCGTTCACCCGTCGCCTTCACATAATACATGTAACTCGGTGGGTAAGAGAAAAACGCTTCAGCTACGGACTCGAGTGGGTCTTCTAATCTCCAATGAAACAAATAGTTCAGTATTTTATTTTTATTTTTATTTTAACAAATTTTATTTGGATCGATATTCACAATTTTTAACAAACAAAAGAAAATAACAGAACAAATATTACATTAAGTTAAAATAACCTAGATATCAAATGTAGATCCAAAAAGGTAAGGTACGAACGGGACTCTTATAAAAGGTCCCATGCAGGGCACCCACCTCCAAAATAGTAATCATGATAACAAATAGAACATCACGAACTCAAACTCGCTAAAGGATTCAGGCAAGCAAAAAATTAAATGGAATAGTTAAACTCGAAATTCAAAATAGTCACCGCTTCAGAGAGTTTGAGTAAACGTGGCTCAATTTCCTGAAACTGGGCGTGTCAAGTAAACTAAGAGACAGATTAACATGCATGTAAAGGTAAAGGCCAGCTTCCACACAGGAAGATCCTCCGCTGAACAGAAACGGCGGGAGAGCTTTCATTGTGTTAAATTCACGACACATTGTAGTTCGTGGTTCTCAGTGTTCTCATGTAGTTCCATCAATGAATCGACAAACGTAGAATCTGGATCTTTTTCCAGTTGCTGTAAATGTTCGAGTACATCTCTATCAACCGCTAGTTTTAGTACCCTCATTGCCTCAGCGAATTCATTCCAAACCGTACGCTTACCATTCACTCGTTCGATCGCTTGTAAACCATACATTTGCCATCGTTCGTTTTCGTTCATCATGAGGCAGTCATGTTGTCTTTGACTAGGATGACCGACTTGACAACCATTACAGGATTCCACACAAAGTCTTTCAACTTCTTGTGCGACTGCATTCGCAAATATTCCTTCCAATAAATTGTAAGATGTGGTTTTACCGTGTAGACACTCCATGACTGATGTGGAACAAATACAGACGATGCTTGTTACAAGACGCTTGTCGATTTTATACAGACGCTTGTATAAAAGTTCATAGTAAGCCAAGATTAATTCCTCTATTGTATCATACACGCGGAGAGACGCTAAAAAATGCTTAGTCAGCACGTTTCACCTGATCGTGTTTAAGCTAGCCCGCGCGACGTCATTGTATATAATTATGACGTATGTTAATGAGTGACGTCATTACTCCTCCTCACTCCTCCTCACTCCTCCTCACGCCTCCTCACTCCTCCTCACGCCTCCTCACTCCTCCTCCTCCTCATTTCTCCTCACTCCTCCTCCTCATTTCTCCTCACTCCTCCTCCTCACTCCTCCTCCTCAAAAATCCGGCCCGAACGGTACCTATATTACTACAATCGAGTGAGATGCCAACAAAATCTTGATATTTACACTTAAAAAACTCATTAATAATTACAAAAGACAAAAGAAAACACTGCCGTGTCGGTAATTTTACAAGTGATAAAAAAATCATGTTTATTTACATAAACTTTAGCTTTGATTTTTTCGGCTTAGACAACGTTAATTTTTAAAATTACTTCGCCAATGAACTCTTCAGATGGGTCGTTTTTTAAGCCATTTAGAAAACTCACAGTCCGTGCTTTATCAGATATAAAACACTCGAGCTGCGCTCTCGTGCTTTATATGTGGTACAGCCCCAGCCAATACAGCATTATGCATTTCAAGTTTGATGTTCTCTTTGCAACTTATCTGAACAACATGTTCAATTGCGTTTCCTATTTCTTGTTCCTGTGCATTCTCCAGTGGTTGATGGTTGAAATGTTCATTTTTTCGGTTGTAGTCCCACGGTTAACTTCATCCGACGTTGTTTGAAATCTACTCTAATTCCTCTTTTTAACGAGAATAAGGATTCGTTCTTAAAAATTTAACAAGAGTGCATGTATTTGACGTTACTTTCATTATATTTGTATATACCTAGATTAGTTTGTAGTTTGGTAAGTTAATTTGTAAATAATTAATAAAACGGCTCCTTGAAAAGCAGCCTCGGCTGAAGGGTTATCGTTGTTAAATAACTTTCTAATAATAATAATAATCCGCTTCGTTTGTAAAGACCCATTTACACTTGCAATTTCTGCTTGCGATTTTAGGTGCGATTTTCTTCTTCTGATGGATGTGAACGAGTGGATGAGTTATGAATGTTCATTTGAGGGTACGCATACTCACAACATTCATTACTCATTACTTCACCCCTTGGTGATATCATCAGAGGTCATGGTCTTGATTTTCACTTTTATGCAGATGACTCGCAATTATATCTCGCTTTTGAGTCAACCATTGAGGGAAAATTGGGAGCACTGGCACAAATTGAAATGTGTGTGAAAGAGATTGATTTGTGGATGGTCAAAAATAAATTGAAATTGAATAGGGACAAGACTGAACTGCTAGTAATCAAAGCACGAAATCGTTCATGCCCTGCTGTAGAATATATAGAAGTATCTAATTGAAGAATTCAACCAAGTACTTCAGCACGAAACATTGGTGTAACGTTCGACCACCACATGTCTATGGATAAACATGTTACCAATATTTGCAAGAACTGTTTTTTCCATTTGAGAAAAATAGCAAGAATAAAAGAGTACTTATCAACGTCAAATATCCAAACTTTAGTTCATGCCTTTATTACATCGAAACTGGATAATTGTAATTCTTTATTATACGGATTGCCTAAATTTCTTATTGATCGGTTACAGAATGTGCAAAACTGTGCTGCTCGACTGGTGACAGGAAGCAAAAAATACGATCATATTACTCCATTAATGAAACAATTACATTGGCTCCCCATCAGTCAACGCATCATCTATAAAATTGTTCTTATTACGTATAAATCTCTGAATGGCTCAGCTCCACATTACATTAATAATATGCTAAAACCTTACACACCATCAGCAAATTTACGCTCCTCATCCAAAGGATTGCTTACCATACCCTCAGTAAAACTAGTGAACTATGGTGAACGATCGTTCTCATATACTGCACCGAAACTGTGGAACGAACTGCCAGAGTATATTAGAAAGAGTGAGACCTTGCCTATTTTTAAAACCAGATTAAAGACACATCTTTTTAAACAGTATTATGACTAAGTTATTATTTTAACAAGATTATTAGCAATTTTGTAGTACTCTATATAGTTGTTGTTTTAATATTATCAACATACATAACATAAAGTAATTTTATATTCTTAACGAGAAGAGCATATAATTAATTTTTTAGTAATTTTATAGTATAGTAATTTTAGTAGTCAATGCATGTACTATGTTCTAACACTTAGTGTATATTTTTGACACTTAATGTTAAGCGCTATTGAGCTATGGGAAATGGCGCTATATAAATGAATTATAATAATAATAATAATACTCGTTCACATCCATCAAAAGACGAAAATCGCACTAGTACAATAATCGCAGCGAAAATTGCAAGTGTAAAGGCCCATACAAACCGGACGCGATTTGGCAACGCGACGCGAATTTTCAATTTTCAATGACATTTAACTTTAATATTTTTCAATGTTTTTCAAATATTCGGAACCACTTAAGCAATTTTAGCTATTTGGTCTGCATATCTTGTAAAATTTTTATCCGTTGACGGTTTTATTTGTTTTTGAAAACTAAAAATTCGCGTCGCGTTGCCGAATCGCGTCCAGTCTAGATTAGATTAGATTAGATTTATTAAAATACTTGAATGGCAGTTCAAAAACGAACTGAAAAACACAAGTTTACATAGTTTAAAAATAGTAGAACAAAATACGTATATACAGATTATAGACACGGTGGTAATACT
Organism: Paramuricea clavata; assembly: GCA_902702795.2. Classification (NCBI taxonomy): domain Eukaryota; kingdom Metazoa; phylum Cnidaria; class Anthozoa; order Malacalcyonacea; family Plexauridae; genus Paramuricea; species Paramuricea clavata. The sequence goes on along the minus strand of CACRXK020003415.1, from coordinate 6,868 downwards.
AATTACAATAACGTAGGATTGCTAATTTACAAATGATATATTAATCTATAGAAGCCTAAAAGGTTAAAAAGAGTTCCATTTGCGTACGCAATATGGCAAAAGACTATCATTATAGCGTTTAGTTCGGGTTTTAAAAAGTGAGATAGATCGGGAATGTCTAAGATTGTACTGATGATCTAAAGGTTCAGGTAATAGATTAAAGATTTTGCTCGAAGTGTCACTATAATTGTTTTTGTAAAAAGATCTACATAACAATTCCCTTCTCTCCTCGAGAGTGGGCAACTTTAGGTCTTTGAGGCTTTCGGAGTAGGACAAGTGGGGAACAATAATTTTGAACACACGTCTCTGAATGTGCTCTAATTCATCAGTCAGGAACTGGACACGCATATTCCAAGACAGGTCTGATAAAACTACAATATACTGTCCTAAGATCACTCAGTTGGACACCATTTCTTCTTAATATCCTTAAAGCGTACAAACGTTTGCTTGCTTTGGAGGATATGTGCCTGATGCGTGTAGTCCACTTAAGATCGGAGGTCAAATTTACCCCCAGGAGTTTGATGGTATTAACAGCTTCCAGGGGTTGGTTATTGACAATCAAGGGTTGCGCCAAGGGTTAATTGATCAAAAATGACACGGTGAAATCTTTAGTTTTTTTTACGTTCAACTTCATGTTGTTCGCACTTGACCACTGGGTCACGTTGTCAAGGTCTTGCTGTAATTTTGGTAGATCCGGTTCACATACTCTAACGACTTCAGAGATTGCATAATCGTCAACATACTTGTACAAAGGCAATTCGCTGGACAGATCATTGACCATTATAAGAAAGAACAGAGGACCAAGTTTGGTACCTTGCGGAACTCCGGCTTTTATTTCTTTCCAATCAGATTTACAAGTTTTTAATTTGACGCGCTGCTGTCTGCCTTGAAGAAAAGTTGAACACCAGTTTAATAGGACCAGTGGACCATTGGGAAGCTGTAACTTGCGCATCAGAATGTTATGATCGATTCGATCAAGGAAAAATCGATGAAGCAGGTTCGGATAATGGTGTTAGGCGTTTCCAGGGCAGAGAGCCAGTAGTGCACTAAATGCACGAGGGCGTGAGTGGTTGAAGACTTTTTCACACTACCAAACTGGAAAGGGTCGATGTATGGCATAACAATAGGTGCAAAAGTTGAAAACAAAAGACTCAAGAATTTTGTTCAACACTGCAGTTAGAGATATGGGTCTAAGGTCCGTATCAATAGACTTCGGTCTAGAGATCTTCCCCAACGGGAGGACATCCGCACATTTCCACAGCCTCGGGACACGACCTTCTCTAATAGAAGAGTTAAACATGGAACACACAGGGCTGCTAATAGTTGTGGCGCAGGTTTTCAAGAGCCAATTGGGAATCTCGTCAGGTCCTACAGACTTGCGATCTTGGACAGCCACCAAAGCAAGTTCTACGGCATCACGGGCAATAATGTACTCATCAGGAATGTTGGAAACAGGTATGGGAGTAAAGTTTAGTTGTGGTATGTCAGCAGCAACGCTGCAAAAGGATTCGTTAATAGCGACTGCAAGATCGAAGTCCTTCAAAACAGTGCCATTTACGGCTAAGCTTGTTAACGGGGGAGGATTAGAAAGTCCAGACAACAGCTTAATTCCGTCCCACCACTTTTTAGGATTACTCTCATGCATGTGATTAATTTTGTCATTGTAGAATCTTTGGCGTGCTCTCTTGCAGAGTTTTATCACTTTATTGCGATAAACATTATATTGGTGTAAGTCATTATTCAACCAAGCTTGTTGACGTTTCTTAATAGATTCTTTAATAACAGGAGTAATCCATGCTTTGTCGTTAGGATGATGTTTCACAGTACGCATGGGGATACAGGAATTCAAAGCAATGTGAACTACCGACTGGAAAGAATCCAGTTGTTCCTCGCATGAATTCAGCCGCATGAGTGGCGTCCAGTTAACAGTATTCAGACGAGAGATCAAATTTTGTTTGTTAGGAGCTCGATAATCACGCTTTTGCAATCGTGTGGTTGGTAGACTTGGAGCATGTGTCGAAATAGGTTGTAGTAAGATACTGGAATGATCGGATTTACCAATAGGAGGCAGGATGATGGCATCGTAGTAAGGTGACAGAGTTGAAAAAGCTTGGTCAAGGATATTACTTCCCCTGGTGGGCTTGGTAACCAGTTTCTTGGAGATTTCCTGGTTTGAATTGATTGAAATCACCAAGGACCAAGATGGCAGAATTAGGATATGCATTCGAAGAACATGGTCATCACTCTGAGGAGGATGGTAAACTGTTCCCAATAAAATAGAGTTGATTCCTCGTGGTAAACGTTCCATTCTGATTAGAAACCATTGACTCTCAATTTCTGGCTCACTCAGGTCAGTTAATTCAGTAAAATTAAGTTGTGAATTTAAATAGGTACAAAGACCGCCCCCGCGTTGGTTATTCGGTCTATCCCTTCGGCACGATACATAGCCAGGTATACGAATAAGTTCATCAGTTACTCGTGAATTTAACCATGTTTCAGTAATTACGACAACATCGTATAATTCGGTGGAAATTGATGCTGAGACCTCGTCTAACTTATTGACCATCGACCTAACATTACTAAACCAAATCTTGGGGAAGCGTGGAATTGTAACTGATCTCCGCAAGGGGATTAATGAACTATTATCAGGGACACTGATGCACTCAGGCCGTTTGTTTTTCCTGGGTTTCATGATTGTAGGAATCGGGTATTTGTTAAGTTCCTGGTTATGTGAAATGGCACTTACAATGTTTTGAGGGGGTAAAAACGACGAGATTTGGGTTAGCATATTATCTGCTTCGTGCGACAATGAGGTGTTCGTGGAAGTGCTAAGATTGAGCTCCCAAAAACTAGATGATTCCCCCATTCCGCTATTATTAGAGTTAACGTTTCCACTCAATACCGTACCGCCCCGACAAGGGGGAGAAAAGTGATACGTTTTCTTTGGAAATCTGTTCGTGATTCGAACTGGTGATGGCCGTTGTGGAGGTTTTTTTTATTCAGGAACCGGTTCTTGTGGGGACTGTCCGTGATTATTATGTGGACAAGGTTTGAGTGGTTTAGCCAATCTTTGGTCGGTCGCGAAGGAGAGGTGGTTTGTATCGGAAATAATGTTTCCGAAAAGGATTTTTCTTACGTTTCTCTAAAGGAACGTATTCGGCCTTGTCATGTGCTATCTTATGACGATTATGTTTGTCAGCAAAATTATTTTTTGTATTGGGTGTAGATAATTTACCACTGGGTTGGATACTTTCTACGTCTTGGTTTGTCCTTTGTTTAGGATGCTTATTAATTAGGATTCGGAAAGCTTGTTGTGGTTTCTTGGCTTGAACGACTCATCGGACATGCTATCAGTTAAATTATTTACTGATTTTAAAAGTACACCATTGGGAGGTGTTACAGGCAAGGGGATGTACAATGATCTGTTGTTTTCTTTGTTTAAGTCGGTACTTTGTATATTTATGTCTAAATTAGCATTTCCGTTGCTTTGATTGCTTTTTTGTTTAAGGGGCTCATTAATTATAGATTTGGCCGGTGTGTTCTTGTCCAGATTTTGATATGCAAATTTCAATAAATCACGTTCGTTTTCGACTTGAATTAACTTCTCCTGAAGATTTGTAATAGTCTTGTTTTTTCTTTTAAAATTACGGAAAACTCTTGGAGAAACGTTTCGAGTCTAAGATCATAAGGTACGCGGCCACTCTCGGGACCTGAAGGTATCAGAATAGCACTCATGGACTCAATAATTGCGTTAGTGGAGTCTATGATTGCATTGACAGAGTTCCTTTGTGTTTGTAAAGCCGCGACGTCCGATTTAATATCCTTCAAAACCTTACTATCGATTCTGCTTTCACAGCAATAACCATTATACACAGATGAATTGATATGAGTGCTAGTATTGTTGGTAGTTTCGTCTAAATCTCCCGACAAAAGAGTAGGTTCAAGGGGTATTTTGGTTGTTGTATTTAATACTCCGTCCGTGATAGCGTCTGTTTGATTTGCAGAGTTTGTTTGTAAAATACGCACCAGAAATTTCTTGAATGATTCGCCTTCTTTACCGTGGAATATCAAAGAGTTTAGCTTTCCGGGATACCAAGTCATAACAAAATCGAGATTCGAGTCATTAAATCGTTTTGCTCTACCGCCGGGCGACTCCCATTCACCGCTTAGTCCAGCGACGTTTTTAACAAAATTTTGTAATGATGAAAAGTCTTGAGCCCATTTAATGCGGGTGCCATCATAAGTTAGGTAAGCTTGATTATTTAACAACCTAATGGGCTCTAGATCGACATTCTCCAGGATAAAATCCGTATGATTAAGTGAGCTCGAAATTTCACAGCTGACCGCCATATTGCTAGTGTCTAGGACGTACTTGCAGGAATGCTTTCTCGAGGTCGCTTGTAAGGAGTATTAGAGACCTTACGATTTTAGGACGGCAACCGCGACGGTAACGGCTACGAATACAATAGATCATTGAGAAGAATTGAGTAATTACAATAAATGAATAATTTAGACATTGTCCTCGCTCTGTTTACAACGCCAAATCACATATTTTCACGTGTTGATACAACGGCTGCATTTCAAGCCACAACAAGTGCAACTTCAAACGGTGTTTAGCACAACTCTTCCCAACCATAAAATCCATGTTTTCAACTTCTAAGACTGTACTAAATTCATACGATTGATAATATACGACAAACTATCGACTACCATTTATTTGAAGGAGTTTATTTTGGCCGTCGCCGTCGCGGTTGCCGTTCTAAAATCGTAAGGTCTCTATTGGGTAGAATCGCGAACGTACAAGGATACTCCAAAGAAGATTTTGCAGAGGAGGGCCAGGATTCAGGCAGTCATTCAGTGATGATTGGGCGTAATAATAATAATAAGCTAGCTGATATAAATCAGCCGCTAGCTGACTTAGAATTTTATATCAAAACTATCCACTGGCACTTAGGCCTGTTTTATACGTCGAATTTCGGTCGCGTCGAATGCATTTCAAACAATAGATAATGAAGCTTAATGAGGTTTATGATCTCATTATGTATTGTTTGAATTGCACTCGACACAACCGAAATTCGACGTATAAAACAGGCCGCATTCATGTATACATCGCCCCGTATCTTTCATAGATAAACCAGTGTGTTATATTATAATACTATCAACCTCAAATGTAATACACCCTAGTCTACACGATTTCAGCATTTCACAACGCCGCTCAATAGCGCTCGTCCATGTCCGCCATTGTAAAATAATAACATATGAGAACATGTGTACTGTGCACCTGTATTTATGTTGCAGGGGGGCATATCATATTTTATCAAGTGCTTGAAATGCAACAGTAATTTGGTTACAACTTCTCTAAATGTCTGATAAATAAGTAAGAACATGTACTATCATGAATATAAATATAGTTTGTTATAATCTACAAACAGCTATGAACGATTAGTTGGCCGAACATCGCGAAGCTCTAGAAAACATGATAAAAGGTCAATTGCAAGCTCCCCCCGGATTGTTTACTCTATCAATCCATAGATCGATCGGTCACTGAATTGAATTTAACCTCATAGCAATAGTTCAAAGCAACTTTGCACTAAAAACGACAAAAACGATTGACGTCCAACAGCTCCATCTTGGCTTCACTTTTTGGACTCGAGTTCTCACTCCAGATATAATATGGAGCTCACTGCTACACATACAGTGGTTCGTCCTACTCACCCAGATATAATACGGAGCTCACTGCGACACATACAGTGGTTCGTCTTACTCACTCCAGATATACTATGGAGCTCACTGCTGCACATACAGTGGTTGTTCTTACTCACTCCAGATATAATATGGAGCTCACTGCTACACATACAGTGGTTCGTCTTACTCACTCCAGATATAATATGGAGCTCACTGCTACACATACAGTGGTTCGTCTTACTCACTCCAGATATAATATGAAGCTCACTGCTACACATACAGTGGTTGCTCGTACTTACAGAACTAAACAAGAGTTAGACGCCTGGTCGATTAGTCCCTTAAGCAGACCAAAATGCGAAACAAGAACTTTGTCACAAGGCTCCAAATGTAGAATCATGGATAATAAAATAAATGGATAGGAAACTAGCTGACGTGATCTAATGTTTTCAATGGGCTGATGGCGTGGTTGGATGTTGAAACCTAGTTGCAAACCAAATTCTCAAAAACAGCATGTTTAGCAATAATACAGCTGAACATTTTAGTCAAAGGGCAAATAAATCTGACTACGCCATTCTACGATGAAATCTCTAAGTATTCCCAGTCAAATTTGGCAAATACTTCAAGCACTAAACAGTGAAAAATTCATCGCAAATTACGTTAAAATTGGGGACGCCAATTTCGTAGCTACAAATGTAAAAAATACAAAACAAAGACTAAAAACATTTACCTTGAATACTTTGTCGTGACTTAGGCATGTTTTTAAAACAATTAGACCAGTTTAGGCTTCAATATTACTCTTTTAAAGCGGAAAATATAGCGAAACAACAAAAATGCCGAGAACTTTGCAATACGCGTGACGTCACAGATTGCAACTAGGTTGTTTTTGCTTACGTCAGCTAGAGTCCTATCCATTTATTTTATTATCCATGGTAGAACTTACCTCAATTTTGATCGGATATACGATATACTCGTGTGCTTGTCCTTGGAATTTTTGTAAAGGATAAGAGATATAAAGTTGAATGGATTGTAGATCACTTTCGCCTGTATTTTTAAGCTGTAGAGTAAGAGGGAAAAATAAAAATAAGGAATGAAGTCAAAGGGTAAAAACTGTTATCGAAAGACTTTAAATATTGGATGTATCTAT
>CACRXK020003414.1:0-30347 GCA_902702795.2 Paramuricea clavata | reverse complement strand
CCCCCCCCCCCCCCCATCACTTGTGTAATGGTTTCCCACCCCATCACTTGTGTAATGGTTGCCCCCTCCCCATCACTTGTGTAATGGTTGCCCCCTCCCCATCACTTGTGTCATGGTTGCCCCCTCCCCATCACTTGTGTAATGGTTGACCCCTAATAGTTGTACTTGTAGCGTATTTGAGTGGGTGTACTGTGCTTCGAAAACCTCAGTATCTTTTCGTTGCTTGATCTTTCAGGGCAGTTCGGGATGGTGGCTTTATGAATATTGTCATGGCAGACATGTCCAACAATACCATCAGGTAGTCTTGATACATTTTCATTTTGTGCTACCATCATTTTCTATCAATAAATCTGAGCTGCACGATAGTGAAACCTGGAGTCTTCAACATGTTTTGCTCAATTTACACAATAGGATCAACAAGGGAAAACTATCATTTATCTTGGACAGTGGAACACTGATGTGAGTACTACACAGTCGCCCTAATTTGTTATTTTAATCTGTCCAAAGCCAGGCCATTTTATTTGTCAAGGGAGTCTCTTGAATGCTGATGGATTAACCAGACCATTTCCGCTACCCATTAGCGTCCAAATAATTGCATTCAGAAAGGACTAACGTAGATTTTGATATATAGCACTTGAATTTACATGCAATATTGACTGCGCTATTGATGTTTGAACGTTAAACTAGTGTTTTTGAAAATGCCAAAAATTAGCATAAAACAACCTTATAATTACAGATGTAGTTATACTTGTTAAATGATAAATATTTTTATTTTGCTTGTATCTCGCTCAATATTGCATGATGTAAATTAAAGTGTTATATATCAAAATCTAAGTTAGTCCTTTCTGAATGCAACGATCTTTATTTCATTGCGATAGCTTTTATAGCTTTTACGTTAAGCTTAGTTTCCATTTGGTCGTTAGTTGTCGCTGGCACGACAAGTGGCTGATGTAATAGAGTGTCAACAAAACTTTATAAAACTCTGCAATCATTAACACTGATTTGCATAACACACACAAAGACTATTATTATATTAGACTATTTCACATCTACCGCTTGTCTTGCCAGTGACAACTAACGACCAAATGGAAACTAGACTTTACATCATACATGAAATCAAACAGTGTTCACTTTTTGGGACACCACATTGGGATTCGGTGTCAGACTGTATGTGTATATGGTGCATTGAACTATAAATAAACTGGAAGGCTAACTCAGGGGGGGAAATTGAAGCCAGTGTATTTTAGTTTTTCTGAGTTATGAGCGGAAATACTCAGCACTGAACGTTCGGCTATATATCAAATTGAAGCTATTGAAAAACGCTATTTGGTGTAGAAATTTCAAGACTTTAGCTAAAAGGGAAATATTGAAAAATTACAAACATAATTACTCGCTGGGGCACCCTGTGCCCGGGCGAGTATAGGTTTCGGCACACATTTTTAGTGGATTTCCAATAGTGGATCGCAATTTTCTTGTATAGCCACAAAATAGAATATTAATGAGCTACCCACTTTATCCTTTTCAAAATGGCGGCCTTGGTGGAGTGAGCAAAGTTTTTCGAACAATTTCGTTAAAATTTTCAACGAATTGTACCTGTTTTCTATGGATTTAGCATTGTGTCTAACTTTGGACATTCTTGCTAGTTTAGTTAATGCATTTTTCTTGGTGCACGACTCTGAAAATCCGAAATTTGGATCGTTGAATAACTTGAATTCCTGTGCACGATCATATAATATACTGAATCTGAATTTAAAACGAGCCAAAGACATGCACAATTTCAAGGTAAAAGGTTATAACTTAAACTACATAACGTAGTTTTAATAGATAACTACTTGATGAGAAGCATATTGGTGTCATATCAATATAAAATTTATCCAACAACAGTCGGCTCTAAGGCCTAAATACTTATAGTTAGCTGTGAACGTAAACTGCAGTGTGAAATATGATATTGTATTTGTAATGCTTAATCTAATGGCGCAATAAGGAAAAAATACCACCGTTTGATTCAGTGTAAGAAATTGTACTTACGGATGACAAATGTATTACTAAACAACAATATTCTAGCAATTTATGGCCTTTGAAAATCAAACGAAATTGTATTGTTGACTATTAAATCGCTCGCAGACCTCTCGCAGTATGTGTTTACTGTTGTTGACAATCACTCGACACTCGCAGTACGTTTGACTTCGTATTTGTACTGTCTAATGGCGCAATAAGGATAAAAATATCACCGTTCGATTCAGCGTAAGAAATTGTACTTACGGATGTCAAATGTATTACTAAACAACAGTATTCTAGCGGTTTATGGCGTTTGTCTTTGAAAGCCAAGCGAAATTGTATTGTTAACAAATCGCTCAAAATTTATATTAAACTAATTATAAAAAATGCAGTACGTTTGATCCTTGATAACTTTGGTATCGTTGGTTTTCCCTTTTTCGTCCGTACACCAGTAGATTCGTCTCACTTCTCTCTTCATTTTGATAGTATTTTGAGCCCAAAAATATTATATTTCGCACGTTTTTAAGTGCAGTTTAACCCTAGCCAAAAATTATTTTGAACGTTTTTAAGCGCAGTTTAATCCTAGCCGGCGGAAACGCAGGAAGTTTTATTTGTAGACCACATGTAATAGTACTGTTTCTGATTGTATAAGTCCTGAACTGAGGTCATTATACTAACAGAAACTTCAAAACTGAGCCACCTACCTGCAATACAAGCCTACTAATTTGACAAGCAAAATCGACTGGTTTAATAATAAAGTAGGGTGCATGATTGCCATTGGGGCACAATGCAAATCAGTGGGATAATAAACAATATTATAACATGGTATTCACCTAAATAAACTGCAGAGCACTGTTATATGTTGATATGGTTCAAAACAGAGTGAACAAAACTCGCGCTCAGTTTCCCGCTTAGCTTGGGACAACCTCACAACCTTAAATTTTAATTAAAATAGCTGTGTACTGCATGCATGTATGTATCATACATGGTAATGTGCGTATTTGTATATAGCCCCAGCGAGTTAACGCTCTACGGAGCGTCTTGTTGGTATTAAAATTGAATGGTATTAAAACTGTGTACGACCTGTGTCATGGTATTAAAACTGTGTACGAACTGTGTACTAAAACTGTGTTATTGGTATTAAAACTGAATGGTATTAAAACTGTGTACGACCTGTGTCATGGTATTAAAACTGTGTACGAACTGTGTACTAAAACTGTGTTATTGGTATTAAAACTGAATGGTATTAAAACTGTGCACGACCTGTGTCATGGTATTAAAACTGTGTACGACCTGTGTCATGGTGTTAAAACTGTGTACGAACTGTGTACTAAAACTGTGTTAATGGTATTAAAACTGTGTACGACCTTCATAGCTTTTGGACGTCAATTCCGCCATCTTGGCTTCACTTTTCTCACAGGCCGAAGTTCTTATTATTAAACGGTTTATTAAAATCAAATCATCTCGCAGCCAGGAGGCTGAATTACATGATTTTTACAATAATTATATTTAAAAATATATAACTTTACAATTAGATCTCACTGAGGATAAAAATACTGAGGTAAAAATATTATAAATGTAGAATAGAAAAACTATAATTAGACTAGTTCTAAGAGACTTGATATAATGTGTTAGTTTTTTTTATTACACCTTGGAATATTAAAAAAGTTTGGATTTCTTAAGTTGTAAGTATTTGAATGCTTTGTAGGTAAGAGATGGTGAATTTTATGATGTTTGTCATTCACTATTGATTTGAAGACTTTAGTACATAATCCTTCCCTTCTTGTCTTCAAAGTTTCCATATCTAATTCTTCAATGGCTTCTGAATACGACAAGTTCGGGCATATGCGCAAAGCTCTCTTCTGAATCCGCTCTATTTCGTCTGAAAGATATTCCGGGAGACGTAATGAAATACTTGACATGCGTATTCGAGGATATATCTTATAGAAGCAATGTAGAAACATTTTAAATCATTGTCACTAAGACCCGATCTCTTTAGTTGTTAGTCGCTTCGCTGCTTTAGTTGTTATCTTATCCACATGGGCATTCCACTTCATGTCTTGAGTGATCAATAAACCAAGAATCATTGCTTTTTCAACACGCTCTATACGTTAATTCCGTTTATCTTTATCGTCGGGAAAACAGGTTCATTATACGTTGAAGGTTAATCACAATCTCCTTGCATTTTGTCGGGATTTTCACAATACAATTAGTAACATCTTGCAGGGAACTTGTATACTGTTGATTAAGTATATATTCAGAAACATTGGTGTCGTCTGCTTATTTAAACACATCACCTTCAAAATCATCAGATGGGATCGAAAGATCGTTAATCATAAGGAGAAATAGCCATGGGCCCAATTTGGTTGCCTGAGGAACTCCAGCATTTATAGGCTTCCAATCTGAAAAACAGTCCGAGTGGAGTTTTACTCTTTGTGATCGTGCACGTAGGAAGTCTACTATCCAATTAAACACCGATGGTTTAATACCAATTCGCTGCAGTTTCTGGCAAAGAATGTTATGGTCTATTAAATCAAATGCCTTCCGATAATCCGTAAGCAGCGCTCGTACGGTTCCGCCCCTCACATCCACAGTTTCTGTCCAATGATGAATTAAGGATATTAGGGCCAATGTAGTACATGCAGGAGCCAGGAATAAAACCATACTGATTGCATGGGATCTATGCATGACATTATTGAAGACTTAAGATCATATGAGATGACAATTTCCTCAGCGATTTTGCATGATGATGATGTGAGTGACATAGGCCGCAGATCTTTATTAACGTCCAATACAATCTTATTTTTGGGAATGGGACATACGTTTGCTAGCTTCCAAACCGCGGGTAGCCGTTCCTCCCGGAAAGACGCATTTAATATCACAGTAACAGGTTCGGCAAGTAAATCTGCAAACGCCTTCAACACCCAATTCGGTAGATTATCGGGGCCACTTGATTTACCCGAACCGATACGCTGTAATCGATGTAACATTTTTATTATCTATATTCTTGCCCAAGATATAGATAGAGCTTTCTGCGCTTGGCAAAAACAAATTCGCCTAGTTGAAAACGAGCTTTAGACGTGGCTTTAATCGATACGGAGATTGACGTGTTAAGTATAGGAATGTCTTAGGCATCCGACGGATCTTCGCACACTCTCCCAGAACAGGTACTCGACGGTGTAATATGGATTTTCTGTTTTATCCGATAAACGAAAACGTAGAACGGATAAACGTCTGCAAGCATCGGAACACAAAATAGGATGTAAACCGTACGACTCACTCGTACACACGTCAGCAGTTCCTTGCGTAAAATCTCACGGAAACCTCTGAAACAATCATCTGAGTTGAAGAATGTTCAAGTCAAGCTCCAAAGAACTGGTTCAAACAAAATAATTTTTCTGGACAAGGAGAAGGACAAGGACAAAGATGAATTTCATTTGAAATATTTTTGTTTCGTTATGTCGAAACGTCCTTTTGCTTATCCTTATATGCTTATCTCAAACATCGCCTAACCTTAGCTGAGATAAATACCAAGAACGGGGGATGTATGCAATGCTATAGTACAGTATAGACCATTAATTTTGGAGAATTACTGCAGCATTATACACGCGTAGCCTCGACTTTTGAATTTTATTCTTACGTAACGAGCCTGTGTGTGTATAACGCAATTCTCCAGTAACTCTGCAAACGTCTATAGTGCTCTTATTCACTTACAGCTTACAACTAAAATAGAAATCTAATCGAAAAATAGTGTTTCTTTCAAACAACCCATCACACGTGACTGACCGAACAGCATGCATTAATGGTACTATACAAAGGGTGGTGGGTATGATTTGTTGGTGGGTGTGGTTCACGTTTTGAGCGAAAAGTAGGATCAGAGGCAGTGACGTAACCAGGATTTCTGGTTAAGGGAGCCCAAAGATCCCAGGGGATAAGCAATTTTACCTTGCATTAGTTCGAATATAGCGTTTGCTTATTTGAAAAAATGTACTGGGACTCACAGGCTATCCAAGCATAATATAGTACAAAGAACTTTTAAAGGGGTTCATTAGAGTGGGTAAACTGGCATTTTCAGCATTTTTATCGTGTTTTGGTGATTTGAAACCATTATTTAACGCATAACAAATTAACAACTCTAACTTAATGACAAACCAATCCAGAACATTTAACACACAGCAATTAAGATATAAAATTTACATTACAAGAAATGAAAATATACTGAACATGCTTTGTACTGGTACAAACATTTCCAATGGGAGCCCACAATTTCGCCGGGAGGACGAGCCTCGTCTATGATCGGAGGAAACGGATAAAAGCGCTGTTTCTTCAGCAAAACAACAAAGTCAGTTATAAGTACTGTTAAACTATATCAAGCCGGGAGACCCTGGTTCAATCCGTGGTCGGACCTCTACATTGACAGATTAGAATTTCGTGTCTTTTCGGATAAGGACTTTACATCGTAGGTGCGAGACCTCGGATCCCCTATCAATTGGGCAATAGCCTGTTGGGAAATCCGCTCACAAATGAGTGAGAAAGTGAATAAACTCAAATTAAAAAGCTTAGTAAAACAGATAAGACCTGACGGATTGGCATACTTCTATACCGTGGCCAACGTTGACACTCAAGTTGGATTGAGGTAATAGATTGTAATAAGTTTACCCAGTTGATATAAATTGTAATACATTACTGAGCTGTGTTAAACTTGCCGGAAGCGTTGATGGCATTTATACGATTGTACTTTATTGAGTATTGACATCCTCTGCCTATCAGCACTTCTTATCGCATTGTATTCACATTATGATTACGCTGACGGCCCAAGTTATACCGAGCCTGGATGATAGATAACTTTACTATGCCGTTTTATCAATTTTATATCGATATCTTGTTAGTTAATGCTGCCGTATTGAGATGTAGCCATTAACAACTAGCTGACGAAGGCACTGACATGTTGTATCTAGACTATTTTACAAGACAAATACATGCAACTCACCGCCAATTCTTGTTCGCCAAAATGGTAAATGAGAGAACTTTGTTCTCTAATGTTCTCAAAACATATTTTTAAAGCAACATTCATTGCGTGATCTTGACGAATAACAAAACACTTCAAGTCTTCAACAACTTGTAAATTACAGTTCTTTCAATTGTCAAATTGCCGTAAATTGCTGGGTCTGATCGTTGCCAGTCACTAAAAGAACTTAAAATCTTTGGTTTATTGATGGAACGCCTCTCTTAAAAATATCTACTGCCCATAAAGCAACAACCTACTATATGTATAACTTATAATGCCTCACATAACTATGTTTGAACGTTTGCCGAATAGGATACAAACATCTCAGTATAGACTAACATATCCTGTTAACACAATGTACGCCTCCGCGCATGTATAATTTATACAAAATCAAAGATTATTTATAGAGGGGTGTAGACAGATTTCTGCGTTTAATTGCTGTTTTGTGACTCTCAGACTATCATCATGTAAAATAGGGCAACATCTGTAGCCAAAACATATACAACTAAGTTACCATGCAACATGTTGTTTTTTATGATAAAGCAGCAAAAACAACTACAAGCACTTCTTTCTTCAATGTATGTTTTAATGCCAACAATCCAATCGTAATTTACATACATTGATATTAAATAAACAAAATAACAAACATCCTAAACATTGAATAGTTACTATTTTACGGCTAAGGTGTGAAAATCCAAATATATACTTTGGAGTAGTTAGGATGGAACAACAACCAGCCAAATATCGGTCAAAATGCCTCGGTTTTAATCAGCCCAAATAGCCTTGCATATATTCAAAACTTCCGTCCCAACAATTTTGTCAAAATACAACACTACCACTTACCAGACTGATTCAATAGTAAAATCAAGATCCAGTGTCTGTACTATAGCACTATACGTTAATATACACCTCACGCATTATTCAAACGAATAGCAATGATAATATCCATATTTTGTTATCCACGCAGAGCACATTAATCATTATACTAAATACTATAAACCTTACCACGACACAAAGATATTGCATTAATTATACGCTCAATCAAAGAAATAGCCATAGATGGTGTGTAAATATTCCGTCATGGTTTGAAGGACATCAGAAGTTACACAATGTAGGATGTACTTTTAAATTGAAAACACGCAATACCATTGCCATTGCAAACTTCAACTAGTATATGGCAGTGATGACTTAACTTGCAGTCTAGCAGACCATGATAATATACAAGAAGTCACCAGAAGGATTTAACTACCAAAGAAACTTTTGAATGTACTTCAAAAGTACTTCAATATTTCAAACAAAGTCACTTTGCCTGGAAGTGCATGTATAGACAGTAGAAATCGACTTCTAAAGGTTGGCGGCTACTAATTTCCAGACAAACGCTCGAAACGTCGACGTACGTTCTAGATTTTTCAGGCACAACTTCTTGAATATTGTTGAAGGCTGCCATCACTGGAACCCGACACTATTGAATTTATACATTCAAATGATCGAATATTTCAGTTAGTCTAGAATTTTCAGAGCCTGGCAACCAATAAAACAAAGAACAAGAGCCCAAGATAAGTATCATTCCATAAAAATGCACAAAATGATGTTATATGCATCCAGTCACGATCCAGTTATCAATAGGTTTTCATTAGAGAAACTTAGAAAGTCGACGAGGCAAACACGACGACGCGGTCTCAATTTCAGCTGAAGATTGAGAACGAAGGAACTTGATGACTGTAATGAATTGAAGCTTTTAAAATAACTTTACAAACGGCTGAGTTCGGGAAAAAACGATCCGGTGTCTGCTATGAGACAGATTTTATGTAACTCCTCCAACGTCGTAACAAGCATTCACGTTGCTCCATTGACGTGAAATCTTATACTGTAGTTTGTGTTTCACGCTGTACAGTATGATTCAGAATGACAATGTTGTTGAGGAGACCCCTGGGGACAACAAATTATTCAAACCTTTGTTTTGCATGAAGAATTTCTTTGTTTTGAAGGTGGTCTTTCAGTTCGCGTCGTGTTTTCTAAAACAGTCTATTGTTTTGAAATGCCATGCCGTATATTCACTTATTGATTTGACTTATTTGCGGAACATTGACATTGTGCGTAGAGTGGAGCTAATGTTATTTTTGTTCCGGGGCGCAGTCCTGAGTGGTGTCGAAGACAACGTATTTTTTTATTTCTAATTATATATGACCGTGAGTCAAAAGTCTCAACCTAAAGTCATTTCCTGGTCATCCGAAAACTGTGGGAAAAAAATAGAAAACACTGAGGTAGTTGAGTGTCATACTTTAACAGTTTAAATTGTCCAACCTCTGCATTTTTTGAGAACATCAAATTATGTCTATTGAACTGAACTATTGAATTATGTCTATTGAATTATGTCTATTGAATTATGTCTATTAAATCAACTAAAATTAAGTTCTTATTTTGACACTTTATTCCACACATTACATCACCGACAGGTATTTCAGCACTTCAATACTGAGCCAACAAGATGGCTTCTACGAACTTGTAACCTGCGAGGCAAATGGTGTTCCGGCGCGGTGGGCTGCCCGTCTGCCATGAAGGCTAACACACTTGCTGCCAGTTGATTGTTACCGCCTTGAATTATAATAACAACCAATGAAACATTGGAGATTGGCAACACAGAAAGCCAATTAAAGCTTTGTTGGATGAAATTAGAATCGTAAAGGGGGAAAATCGTTTGTCAATTTCATTAAACATAATGTCGGAACCATTTCTTCAAAGATCAACATCACGTTGGATTATTAAAGGATATGAGCATAAAGTTGGGATTTGCACGTGCACTAATTTTATCCAACAATACTCGTAAAAGTACATATATTAAAGTGCTATCAATTACAACAAAAGTAACTCCAGCTCTACTGACAGTGCTGTATTATTAATAATTGTACTATTATTAATTAATGTACAAATATTTTTTAAAGTTACTATACGTAATAAAATAGTTTCAATGGGACATAGTGGAATGCCCTGGAGCCATGGCATGGTGTATGCATGGAATAACAAGGAGGGCCATGGCCGCCATGCAAGTAGGATCGAAGCGACGATATAAACAGCTGTACAGTACTCAACGTCCTTTTGCAAGACACTATATCTATCTAAATTTCGATACTGATGAATACGCATATTGTGTTCGCCGTTGGGTTTTCAACCTACTTTCGTTTCTAAAAGGGGATAAAAGCTTTACTGGGTTCACAATATGGATTGGACCTATTTTTTTAAAGGTTTGAATTTCTCCTCTAACTCGGCATAAAAGTTGTTGGTAATAGTCAAAATTTAGGTTATTCAGTTACTATACAAGGTATAATATTGGTTGGCTATGCTTCACTAACTTTCTGTTGCATGTTATTATGTTCACTTATCTGCGTTTATGCCGTCAAAAATCCGTGAGTCAACATGGATAAAGCAAACAAAACGCACCTTTTTATTTGCTTTCCTACCAACATCTAATCCAATTTAAAATCAATAGAGCATAATATATAAGACTGGTATGTTAGATTGTTAGTCATCTTCTAAATATAGAGATGATCTACGCAGCTTTTGTATGGGCTGTGCGCAAGTTAAATATTTTTGTGCGCGTCATCGAGGAAGTAATGGTAGGGAATTTAGAAAGACCATAAAATATTTCAGGATTTTGAAACACGATGGAACAGTATGAGCCCATCATCACTTACATTATGTCACACAAGTGATACGTATCAGATACAAGAATTGCCCATTGTAAATAACAATGCCAAGGTTATAGCTGCACAACTGCACAAGTTCAACCTACTCATTTTATCTACATCCAAAATATTTCAGTACATCAAAATATTCACCATTTTTACATTTTACTATTATACATAAAAAATTTCCTGATACAAATCTAAGACTAAAAAATCGGCGAAAAATTGTCCATAAACTGTCATACAATCCATACGATCGACAGGCCCTACCGCGTACTCGATGGTTAGCAAAGAAGCGAAGTTTACTCTGAAAATACATCATCTGACTAGCATTACGTTTGATATTTATGGCGCAATCTATCGCAAAGTAATCACGAGTGTTAGTTGTATAATGCATCTGTTTTTGATATTAATACATCTAATCCTGTCTTTGACGAGTTATATAATTGCACAAGTATATACAAGTTTTCGATTTGAAAACATTAAACATTACAAGATTTGTACATTGATATTTTCTCCTAGAGCATGGTAATCTTGTTAGAGCCGTGAATGTAAAGTTCTTAGCAGTGTGAATGGTACAACTACTGAATCAAACGAAGGAAGAACAATACCATGTCGCGGAGATGAATTGATACCAATGTTTATTGTCGTAATTAATTTTCAAACCGACCATGTCTACTGTGTGATCAAACTTGCTCGGTTTATGACCAAAGTACTTATATCAAACAAATAATCAGAATGTTAAGCACTTACCAACCTCAGTTCGTTTTTTTGAAGATCGCAAACTCTGCCTTCTCATAAAATTATCAAATTTGCCCATCTTTATTCAAACATAATGTACACACGGAAGCTAATTTGCTTTGAATGCCAGACTGGGCACAGGTTTCATATTTCTGGGTGAGACCCACAATCACAATTACATTAGGATCATATATCACAATTAATAAATACGATTAAAGAGTTGGCCCAAGCTCAGAGCTAAAATTAGATTTACATCAACATTTTCCATAAATATACCTAGGACTCCCGACTCCCAAGGGCAGAAATTCAAGCTGTCTTCAAGATCATAAGATGCGACAAGTGCTCCAAACAATCAAAATTCATTCAAGACGTTGGAATATAAATTAAGTATCTTGCACAATTGGAAGTTTGAAGAGGGGGGTAATGGGGTATTTTCGTGCTGCGTATTGGGGTAATTTAATTATTCGTTCTTCGTTCAGTCATCTTTTTATTAAACGTTTTTCGATCCCGACATGGATGCCGTGTATCGTGCTTGCGGTGTATTCAATATCCGTTCTCCGTTTTCAGCTGTATTTAAAGACGGTTATTTCTCGTTTCTGGACAATATATTCCATTAATTTTGTTTCTGGATTTTAGCTATGTTTTGATTGGGGAACGGAGGTTTCAAAGTTTATATAAATCATGAACATCGACGCAATTGTAAACAAATAGGTGAACACACCGCCTAGTACAGACTGTTTATATTCACCTTTAAGACTTCTAAGTAAGGTTGTTGCTTACATTTCATGTTCACTTTACATTTCAGATTCGTAATAAATTTATTTTACGTGCTTCAGGACTTCCTTCTTTTATTTTTCATGCTTCAAGATCGCTGCATATTATTTTTCGTTACCCCCCTCTTTGAATGTTCAAAGCAACCTTTCCTGCTAGTGTCATTCAGTATCATTTTTTGTGAGGTCTGAGGGTTCTACATTTTCTCAATTTACAGAATAACCTGCAGAAATCAAAATGTCAGATATTCAATTTCCTTTTCCAAAATGCAATTTCAGAAAATTGCGATCAACATGGCATGCCATCATGAACAGCCATGCAATCTTAACAACGGTACTATGATCTGCATGCATTCAGTTAAAAACTGTTTCTAAGTTGTTATAACGAAGAATGCACGCAACCCTTTCAATTGACTAAATGCTGTGTTTTCGATCTGCTATCTGTTATAATACAAATATGCAATCATTTTCCACTTTCCAGGCCATCTACTCAGTAACTAATTAAATATGCAATGAATCTCAGCTTTCATTTCCATATTATATATTCTTAGAGTTAATCTCCACTTCTCACATCTGGAACAAGACCTTGGTAATAGTGGAAGAAGACTTCTTCCACTATTACCAAGGTCTTGTTCCAGATGTGAGAAGTGGAAGAAGATAGTTACGTTACACATTTATGATGTTGGTTATTTTGTATCAAAGTTGTTTTTCATTGATGATTGATTAATCTGCTATCTTCCTGTAAGTAATCCTTTTCTATACTCCATCTGCTTTGAGACTATGTACACATTAAATTTATTTTCCTATTGTAACTCTGTCTGGTTTCTCACCAAATATAAATAAATCCTACAACTTATTTCATCAACCTCCTGACAAAGGACCTTGGAATTCGTGTATGGAAACTAAAGATCAGGAAGTCATGTTAGAGGAATGTTTACGAAAGTTATGAATACTAATGCAGAAGCAGGGATGTTTATGAAAGTTATCAATACTAATTACACTTTCCAAATGGGAAAGTGCATTAAATCACCGTTTATCTGTTTTCCGGTCGAGAAAACGGCATATGTTCATGGTGTTTACCACATACCTAGATCGCTGGCCCACGTAAAATGGCCGCCGTTATAAATAGAGTGGATGAAAACAAACAAAACATATTTTTTGACTCTCTTGTTTAATATTGTTACAGTTTTCCTTGAATTTTGCAACGCATCATACAAGAAAGTATTCGTAGTTGCCCCCGCAGGGTTTTGGCCCCAGAGGCCCAAAACCCGAGGAGGCGCATATTGAAGTCCCCGCACGTAATGTGATATCAATATATATATATATATATATATATATATATATATATATATATATATATATATATATATATATATATATATATATATATATATATAGATGGATAATATCGCAAAACATTGGGGAGTATGTTCCCGCACGTAATATGATATTAAGGTCAAGCATAAATTGTTAAAGCGATCAAGATTAGAAGCAATTAGTTTATAGTATTACAGTAAAAGGCCACAAGTTTAAAAGGTGAGGGTTCAAATTTTATTATAAAATGCAAGTGAATTATTGGGGTAGTGCCGTAGCTGCGCAAGTTAAAAGGTGAGGGTTCAAAGGTTGTGTTGCTTTCTGTAAGAATTAATATTATTCGCTTGGGTCAACACCTTGTCAAACGGCATTTTATTTATGTGGTCTGTTTTACGTTGTTACTAACATTTGTTGTTGGTGAAAGAGTCAATCCGTCAAATAACGAAAAGCTTTAAAGGTTAAACAGTAACACAAGATTAAAAACTCCGTCTATCAAGATTCTATCAAGTATCAACTATACGATTTTTCAGACACACTAATCAAAACAGGAACCAAAAAACTTGGTTCACACATCCGTCAGTCAAAAACAAATACAAATATAAAAAATCGAGCAAAGCTTAACACACAACGGTCACATTATAAAACGTTTGTAACAAGAGACTCGTATAGTCATTGTTCCATTATATTGAAAAGCGCCATTCCTTCAGCCGGATAGACGTATAAGGATCTTACACGTGGTTACTCTTTCACTTTCAATTTTTTAGTTATCAATCTTCTCAGAAAGTAGTAATAACATTTTGTCGTATTAGTAAGGCATGATCATTTTTTATAACAGCTAGTTAGTACACCATATTAATCAGCCGGGGGCAGTTTTAGTGTAAACTATTTCTAGTATAGTTTTCTTGGTGCGTATACCGAATACATTGGTATGGTCCATAAGTAAAACACACATGACATTGTTATTGAATATTGTGTCTACTGACTGATTTTATATATCGAAATCGTGATTTTTAGAGTACAGTACATCATAATTGCTTTTTGACTTTATTTTGACGATGATTTAGCTGTGGCATATACACTATATCTCCGGTTCCATGCGCCCAACAAGTTAGTTGGTTAGTGAACAAAATTAAGGACAAAAGTACCACTCAGTCACAGTGTTGGTTGAATTAAATAAGTCGGTTACACGTAAAGACTAAAGTGCACCAGCAGCTTAGAGATCGCGTTGTTCATTTATACATTGTTGAAATAGTCTTGAAAATATCTGTGACTGTATAGTTCAACAACACGAGTTTTTCAATGTGAAAGTCACTGACTAGGTTTTTATAATATTTGAATAAAGAATTAATAATCACAGTTTATAGCAAGACTTATAATCACACACGCGTGTCCGGTGTCGTTATTTTGAGGGAAGTGTGAACGCCTGTAGTCCTGCAGTCAAATCACTATCAAGGATCGCAGGCTCGGGGAACGAGATTGTATAAGTACATGGTCCTGATCGAAGTAATCGCAATAGATTTTTTTTTCAGTGGTAAAGTGTGAGAAAAGGTGTTCTGATTAACATATTAAAAATAAAAAAAAATCCCTTCGGTGGAACATGGTAAAAATCGAGTTTTTCTTACTTCTGCCAACAAATACCATTGCGGACAAAATGTTGAAATTTTGAAATTATTGTTTTGCAAATATAACCTGCATCATTGGAAAGCTTAGAAAAAACTAAATATAGATCAATTAAACGGTTACCTTGCTTTTGCCTATCCAGCCGAAGTTATACAAGATTTAAAATGCCATAAATTTGTATTTTGTGCAAATTTTGCGCTATTTTTCCAACTTTGAGCTAGAATAACGACAAACTAGCTAGTAAATTGAATATAACGGTTAAATTGACCTTTATATAGTTTTGTTTAAGCTTTCCAATAATGTAGGTTACATTTGCCTAAAAATGATTTCAAAATTTGAACATTCTGTCCACAATGGTTTTCTATAGGTAGAAGAGAAACTCGATTTTCACCATGTAACATGTTCCACCGAAGGGATTTTTTTTTATTTTTAGTTTAGATGTTAATCAGGACACCGTCCCTCACATTTTACCACTGAAAAAAATTCTATTGCAATTTCTTTGACCTCTGGTCACAGATTGACTGGACTACTGAGCAGGCGTCTTGTTCAGATTTTAAATGCATGCTAATGAAGCGTGAAATTGTCTCCATGGGCAGTGAATGCTAATAAAGTAAACAAGTAAATTCATTTTACAAGTACATTAGGATATTCGCAACTGATCTTTATGGGCGTTTGTGAATGCCCACAAGGCATAAAGATTAAAGATCAGCTGCTCATATTTTAACTAGTACTTAAATATAAACACTTGGCCCCATCTTTTACTTTACCTTAGGCCTGTTTTATACGTCGAATTTCGGTCGCGTCAAATGCAATTCAAACAATAGTTAAAGTGTATATACAATGAAAATTTCGATTTTCTGATTTTTGCATTATCTGAAAATTTCATCTTTTCTGATCATTTAAATATCAACCTTGTTGATCAACCTTGTTGATATTTAACCATCCATTATCTATGGTCTTAATTGTATTCGACGCGACCAAAATTCGACGTATAAAACAGGCCTTACCATGATCAACTCGATTGAAATTTTACAAACAATGATATTTTAAAATTATATGAGTAAATATCAGGATTTTGGGCTACGATCGATACAACTAATTGTAGAAGGGTTTTGTAGATGGAAATTTCGAGCGTGAATTTTATAAATTTATTAGACCTAACAACCAGAAGCAGTTGCGAAAAATGCAACTACAGGCTGTCAGGAACTGGCCTTGTGATTCTGGTGCAGCAGCTCTAACCAACTGAGCCACAGAGGCTTTATCAGGAGTTTTGGGAATCTATCATGTGGCCGATGATAACTAGATTTTCTGCTCTCCCTGTTTGCTGTCGTTATTGCAACCTCGTTCCCAGACTCTTGCCTCTTGAGGAGGAAAGACCCTGGTAGGAGCTGGTCACGTGATCTGCTAAAATCTGGCAGATTTGTAATTGATGATGATGATGATAAATTTATAACTTGCATTTTGTTTTACAAGTTTGATTTGATTTTATTTAAAAGGAATCCAAGATAGTTATTTAGAAATCTGCTAGATTTTAGCAGATCACGTGACCAGCTCCTACCAGGGTCTTTCCTCCACAAGAGGTAAGAGCCTGGGAACAAGGTTGTCGTTTTTGCCGGAAACAAGACAAGATGCAAACTGTAGCTTAACCTTAATACTAAATCTATTCTTAAATAATTTGTTATTTATGTCGATATATACATGTTGTTGATTATGTTTATCAAGAATTTTATGACTCAAATTTTTTACTAGAGAGTAGAGTATTCACGATGACGATTAATATTTCTATACCGCAAATTTACATGTGGATAGGAAATAAAATGCGCTTTCTTTACGTCAAGTATTACGCTTACCTAATTACATGACTTAGCCCAGACTATTTTACCTTTACAACAATTGTGATATTACTTTCTTAACTGTGTTTATCCTAACCCATCCTGTCAAATGTGGGAGAAAACCGGAGCACCAGGAGTAAACCCTTTCTCGCTGCGGACTCTTTTCACGTGAGTCCGTAGCGAGAATCGAAAGGCGCTTGCTGTGACGACTGTATGCGCCACAGAAGTCCCTTATTAATTTCGAGTGTGTAAATTTCGCGAGGTGTTTTATTCGCGCGACTTTATAATTTCGCTTTTTTAACAGTCGCGAAATTTAAGTCACGCAAAATTAAGTACGAATATGGCAGAACGGTTTTGTAGTTGGAAATTTCGAGTGAATTTTGTAGAAATGCATAAAATTCAAACTCGAAATTTCCATCTACCAAACCCATCTGCAATTAGTTCTATCGAGTGTATAGATTCCCCAAATCCTGTTATTTACCGATATATACACCTTACATTGGCATCATCTTTAGTATATATATATATATATATAGATAAACTTGCGGCTAGAGCTGGACAACTGGCCTGTGTAGCTCAGTTGGTTAGATCACTGCACCGGAAGGGCGGCAGGTTCGATTCCTGCCAGAGGATCCATAGTTGCATTTTTCACAACTGCTCTTGGTTAGGTCTAAGAAATTTATAAAAATTCGAAATTCCCATCTACAAAACCCTTGTACATTTTCAAATTATATTTTATCATTCCAAGTCTGACACATAATTTTTACACATAGCATAACAAATAGGAAAAAAATTATTGGCTTACGTTCGTGTTATTATACACATAGCCAAACATAACCATAGGTCTATTACGATATTCCAGCACAGGAAACATGGCTACGTATTCCATTGAAACAGTAGGAAAAGTGGCCATCCAATTTTGAACTTTACATAACTCTCTAATACCATTTTCAATAAATGAGTAATGATTCTATGGTAGCATTCTGCTAATACGCAGCTAAAAACTTCATATTGTGGGACTAATCTTCCCACGGACCTACATCAGTTTATAACTTCCTTACTCCTTACATGGGCCCATGATGGCAATGCATGTCGACATATCGGGAACTGTGCTACACATTAGATATGAGGCTTCGTATTTTAGTATAGGCGAGTATGCAATATTTGTGAAGCAAGTGTAAACCTCAATTGTAAACATCAACACACCCATGTGAACCAAATCTACCGCCACCAAGAGGAACGTCAGAAATAGCAAGTTGGCTGGGATTAGTAAGGTTTTAAGATCGCTTACCGCGAGCGTATACACAAATCTATCAACACACATTTTAGCCGAAAACACCACAAACTTTTCAAATTCTCATAAGTGCATGGTTATTATTCGATTTAATAGAAAGTTTGTCTTCGTTTTGGATATTACTGTCATGATTTTTCACGACATTCAAATTCTTAACTCATGGATTCAGTTAATTTACATGTAAGACAAACTGTAGCTAATATCTCAAAAACGGAGACAAATATCTAAAATGTAATAAATAATATCGAAAATGCATTACAGTTTCAAGCCTTCTTTTTAACTATAGATTAATTTATAAAATTTCATTCAGATGAAAGTTAACGATTTGATCGCCAGTTCGGCCTAAAGCATGAACAATGTACGCATGCATGGACCAATGTTTTTGACAAGTGGGATTTTGGCAAAGGAAATACATTATTAGAATAATATGATCATATTGCCCATTGGGATATTTCTCATCCGGGCAAAAGAGGTCCAAGCACACCACATCAAACACGCAATGTTTATTTAACAACTTCGAATACTCTTATCAGTAGGAACCAATGAGGACTCAGAGTGTAAACCATGCACGCGACATAGTTTTTGCAGTCTACGCCAATTCATAATATACCCGTAGAATAAGAAAGACGTCGATCAAATACACACGAAATTTTGAGGATTACTCAGCTCACTCCCCATCGGGGCTTTTCAGTGACCGATCACATCAAGTATTACGCTTACTTGAGTTACTTACTTAACCTAGACTAATTATCTTTTACAACAATTGTGATATTACTTTCCTAACTATGTTTATCCCAACCCACTCTGTCAACTTTCCCTGTGGGAGGAAACCGGAGCGTCCTGAGAAAACCCACGACTTTCGGCAGAGAGTTGACAGATTCTTTTCATAAGAGCCCGTAGCGAGAATCGAACCCACGTTCTCAGAGGTGAAGGACGCTTGCTCTGACGACTGCACCACCGAAGCTCCTTACTCTTGTTAAGACCGGTGTCCCAGGAAATTTCCTCCCCCCCCAAAAAAAAAAAATTCTTCTACCCAAATTTCCTAGGAAATTTGGCCCCCTCGAAAACATAGTTCACTTTATCGCTGTAAGCTCGGAAATCGTGAAGCTTCTAAAACCAAGAATGCAAGATCCTTAAAGTGTTTGTAAGTATTTATAGTTAGTTTGCATAATTTATTTGTGTCAAAATTCTTCATTGCGGCCAAGAGCTAAAAGTTTGAAGGAAAGCGTAATAATAATAATGTGCTAGTGCAGTCATGCCAGACACATCGTACATGGGTATCTGTAGAGGACAACGTTAATGCATAATGGCTTAGCTTTAAGCTAAGGACACGAAACGATTTTAAGAGATAGGAATTTCTAAGATATTACAAGTTATATAGATCTATAAATTCAGTCACATAGTATAAAATTAGTCAGAATAACAACCGCACTTTGGCAAACGATGACATCATGTGTTGGCTAATATGTTAATATACGCGTCTAATAAATAACAGGGAGTAATTAGCATTAGGGTAAAAGTAGACTTTTAAGTGGAAACGTCTGTTCGAAAAACAAAATCAAACGAGTGGTTATTTCGTAAAAAAAACTTTTACTATGCATTTTACTTACATATACACAGTATATATGGTCGCTCATGTGGTTGGGATGCATTACAGAAGCATTCCATAAAAACGAAAGTAGACTGCATGCTTCATGGCTCACAAAAACAATTAAAACATTCCACACACACAAACGCACAAAGGTTTGAATGACTAACAAAACATTCCGCAAACACAAAAGCACATATCGTATGTATTAGCAAAAATCGTATCATTTTAAGTATTATAAAAATCGTTTCGTTTCCATGGCTTAATAATACAGCCATTATTTATGAACGTTGTCTTCTACAAAGCTGGTCAAAACCAAACGCGAAAAGTACGCTAAAGTTTAGCTCTTGGCCTAATTCTCGTCAATATTGCAATTCAATGGAGACTTTTGACACAAAAAATTACGCAACTATAAATATTGAGAAACATTTCTAGACTTTGGTTTTAGTAGAAGCTTCACGATTTCCGAGCCTAAAGATAAGGCCAAATTTTCGGGGATTTCCTGTGACACCGGTGACCACTACTAATTTGCATGCTGAACGAGTGCGTAGGTGTTTCCTATTGTAGGTTTAATTGCATATCGTTTGGCAGCTAATTCAACAGTATTCTGCAATACATAACAATGCTCGTGGAAGTCACTCATTGTAGTCGTGTTTTAATCCATTTAAAACAAAGACTGTTTTATCGTAATTAAAATTCTCGTGCTGCGCACTCGAATTTTAAATATGATAAAACACTCCTACGCGTGTTTTAAATAGTACATAATCGCACTGTGATAATATTTTTATATATAAACCCACTTTGAGATTGCAGTGGTTATTTATTTGAAGAGTTTAAAACCACTACATAGCCTGAAATGTCATGGCACCATGAGCGGGGAGAACGCCTGGCATTTTCAGGCGTAGTGAGTAAACCATTGACGTAGTGATTTTGATGCATTGTTTTGATGTGGTCTTTATGACGTAAAGAGGGTTTTTTCTCCACGTCATCTTGACGACATTTTTGCATTTTTTAAATGTCGCATAGTGTATTTTGACCATCATCGAAGAATTTTTGCTTTAGTAATAACTTTGTTCTTCTCCTACATTGAATACTTTTCTTTTTTTATTGAACACTTTTTTTCGGTTTCGTCAATTCAATTTTGCATAAAAGACGGTCGCATTATGAAATTTGGGCTCACCGGAATTGTAAGTCATTCCATGCTCATACACAATAAGAATACAAAATGGCGTCAGAACCAAACAATTTACTAGGTCAATTAGCCATTCCGAAGTTGATGAGTGGACTGGGGATGAGTGTTAAAAAGTGCCCAAATTAAGAAATGAACCAAATCACTAAAAATACCACCTCAAAATTAGTAAGTATACAAAGTTTGAAGACGTTTACATGAATACCCTTCGAATTATAAGCATTCGAAAATCCGATATTTAATTGCAATTTTTGCAATTGCAATTTTTGTTTTTGGGACGCGCGTGCCAAAAACAATCTTTTAATCAGAAATTTCATAATTTTCGAAAGCTTATTATTCGAAGGATATTCATGTAAACGTCTTCAAACTTTGTATACTTCCTAATTTTGAGGTGGTCTTTTTAGTGATTTAGTTCATTTCTTAATTTGGGCACTTTTTAACACTCGTCCCCAGTCAACTCATCAACTTCGGAATGGCTAATTTACGACTGCTGCAGAGAAATAATTGTCAAAACCCACCAGCTGGAACTGGCCGGGTGCTCTCTCGATACGCTATATACATGCACAACGCTACCCTATTTTAGGCTGATGGGAATGAAAACATGTAACAACACTTTGGTTCATACTGACGTCCAAGATTGTATTTTGATGGCACCTCCTCCATTACTTTTCATTTTAAACAAATAAATAATTCAAGTATAGTAGAAACTTACACTTGGTGACGTAGGCGATCCAATTCCTGGACTGAGACTTCCTGCACTTGGACTCGCTAAGATAAAACGTGAACAAAAATTTAAGCAAAAGTTGGCTAAGACGTGCGTGCGAGGCACAGAACAGCAATATCACATCACATGCATTGGTTCATTATAGGAGACAGTACAGTGGCGATGGATGTTGGAGTGCTTAGATCCTTTGCATAGACGAATCAGTGATTCAGTGTCACACTGACGTTTACGGGAGACTACTTAGCCCAAACGGCAAACCTCAAATCGCCTTTGAATGTAATTCTACAAGACTTCGATAGCTCGGTATAGTTAACTCGTGCTTCAATTTTAGTGCACAAACTGTTCTTACATTTGAAGTATGTCGGTCTGTCATAAACGTCAATAAGAACGGCCATCTATAACGGCTCGATTGACTTCCGGTTAGCGTCCGTGTTG
This sequence comes from Paramuricea clavata, assembly GCA_902702795.2. Taxonomy (NCBI): domain Eukaryota; kingdom Metazoa; phylum Cnidaria; class Anthozoa; order Malacalcyonacea; family Plexauridae; genus Paramuricea; species Paramuricea clavata. Next base: position 8,151 of record CACRXK020003414.1, on the reverse strand, counting down.
TCAGAAACGTATTGCAAAATCTGTAACTTGGATATCTCATCAGCTAAATTGGTGGACACTGACAGCCGTCATGCAGATGAGTTTCAGTATATGTGTTACGGTAAGGCTCTTCTGGTCAACTTCCAAAAGTTCTAACAGTTATGTTAGCACGAAAACTCTCTATCTCATAGTGTGTTTGCCACGAATACAAGGCTGCTACATAATATGCACGTACTCACTCCCATAACTATTGATTATTGATTAAAACCGCCAATTAATTATTTGATTTATTCATTCATGCACTAATTAATTACAAGACATTTAGGCTGAGGGAATCAACAGACAAAACTGGTGCAAACAACCAAGACGACTAGCAAATGGAGAACAAAAGTATCGGCAAAATATGAAAACAGAAAAATCTAATAAAAAATACTTCCTAACACAGTTGCTGTACATCTCCATCCTAAAGTAGTACATGAGCCAATTCGTGAGTAGCGATTACGCGTGAGTCAATTCGTCAGTTGCGATTGCGGGTACATGCATTCAAATCTTGAAAACAAGGTCTGTGATAAGTTATACTCGAGCTATATTCTTGTACTTTGATTATTGTCTCGCGCACGTTATCTTTACATTAAAATATCATCACACGAAGAAGTTGCATTTCAAACGAGTTCATGCAGGTAGCTATATTAAAATACAGGTTCGAACACCAGCAATCAACAAAAGATTTACATATTACTGTATATAAGCAGTTGTATGCACAAAGTTTTTTAAAAAGCTCCTATATAATTGAAGAAATCCAAATCCTTTAATTTACACTTAATATCTGTAGTCTTCATCAATTTCCTTAAATAATTACGTAACATGCACGAATATTTGTATTTGTATATTTATTTGTAAATTTAATTTTTAATGTATTTACTTATAATCATGTAATTCAGTAGAGACTGCAATGTGATTAATTAAACAGATTATTATTATTATTATTATACTTTTCTGGCAAAAAGACGTCAATATGACATCTTTTACAAAACCCCCTGCCTCGCTATACCAAAGACGTGATGGCCTCAATAGCGGGAAATTTTCGAGATAATTTTCATAACCTCAAATTCTGCGTTGTTTAAGCCCACGGGCATAAACGTTTCTCATAAGAAGTGGGAGCCAGCTAGCCTATGGGAAAGTTCGCTTTATACATATTGTACAATAAGAATGTTGTGGTCAAGGATTTGTTTTGGGATTTGTGAGATTCAGTCAGAACTTTTCAACATTATTTTTGACTATGTTTTTAATTCCGTGTTTTCAAGCGTATATTTCACGAAAAGACGTCGACCAACAACCTCCTCAAAAACGTCATATATTGACGTCTTCTTGTAATGTATATTGATCCTCCCAAATATCCTTCCCTAGATTGTCAACATCCAAAATGGCGGAAAAAGATCGCCAAGAATTCGGAAAATGATCGTAATTCGGATTTGTGAACCGGTTTCATCCGTGCAACATGACGTATGTACAATAGTTCAACGATGCATAATATGAAACTTCCAGAGTAAACAGGTGGGAAATTTGTCGTCGCTGACCAAAAAATCGCGGGCAGAAACAAAACTCATTGCATTTACATTCAAAACAAAGCAGAAAGTTAGCAAGAAGCTGTTTTAGCTGACGATTTTTTGCTTTCCATTCAACGATTTACAAATTAACGGTTATTCTTTTAAAAGTCGACTATGAGTTCTTTGGTTTTGGACATTTGTTTTGTAATCGAGTGACTGGAAGAAGTTAATATGGCGACGTGAACATGGGAGTAAATACCGTATACGTCGATCTGTGGCTTGTTTAAAACCGTAATAAACGAAGAAAGACGTGATATGAGAATGAAATGTAAGTTGAAATTAACTTTATATGCCTCAAATTTTCCATCCTATGTTTCTTAATGTAACTTCAGCTGTCTAAGTTCAAAATACAAGCTCGCGAAATTTGACAAGTTTTGAAAATATGTAAAAATAGCTTGATTTTGAACTGGATTTTCTCAAAAATAGCCCGTGGCCTCAATTTCAAATATAGGTAAATGAAAAGAAAAAACTTTTAGGTGTTTGTAGGTATCAAACATATCGTCAGGAAAATAGGGGCTCACAATGTTTTAGCTGAGTCTTTGAGACCCAGTTGCTTCGCACGTGTTGTTGTCAAATTTTTGCCAGGAATCAAAGGCCGAAATGTGAACTTCCTTCATGAAAACCGCTTCGAGAAGGGTCTAGATTGAAAATTTAGCTATTAATTTCGATTTCGTGAGCATATTTTGGTTACACGTTAAATATTTTTGTACTTGATGAGATTCAAAATTTGTTGTATATTCAAGCCCGGCTTTAGTGTAATTTTGGTGATGACCGGAACAGAAATAAAGATATTTTAAAAACTGGCCGTGGCCTCACGATAAAACTTTCTGAAAATGTTCTCTGTTTCATGTATTTTTATTTGATATCTTAGGTATAAGCGTAAAAATAGGGGCTCATACAGTTTACGAGGTTGTAAAATGCATGACTTGCCTCTATTTTCATGTAAACATTCGAAATTTTTCGACAGCAAAGTAGCAACTGTTTCAGATCGAATGCACACGGACAGCCCACCAGAGACAATGGCAGGGTACTGAAATAGAACGTCACTAAAAAATTCTGTATGATTAATTTAGATCATGTCCATTTTCAACATAAAACAGTCATTTATTTTGTACAAACATTTGGCAATATTTACACGATTGTGCCTTTTTGTAAACACGCGTTGCGTGTATTCCGCGCAATTGTGTTTTTCAATTTGCTCGCGCATGCTCAGACAAATTTCCCACCTGTTTCCAGAGTAACATCAAACTTACCACTTCCCGAATTTCGTGAGCTTGGAGGTTTACCAAGCAAGGTTAGTGCAACATATGATCCCGCTTTAATCAAGGTCACTACTTCCTTATGATTAGAGTTCGTCACCAGAGTTCCATTAACCTTAAAATACACCCAAAATATTTGATTAAATAGTCAAACTCATGCAATGGCCATTTTGTATTTTCTACATAACAGTTGTTATAGTATTTTCTGTATTTTCGAGAATATGAATCGATAATGCAATAATTTCCACCTAAACTCGACATTCAGGCCTGCTCTGCACGACCAGAAAATAATTTCTAAGCACTAGTCTATGCACATGCATCCGTTTAAGCACAGTCTAAAGCACTAGTCTATGCACATGCACCCGTTTAAGCACAGTCTAAAGCACTAGTTTGACTATGCACATCCGTTTTGTGGATTTCAAAATTTCGAAAAACTGGCTCTGGGGGCATGGTGCGTGGTTTCCCATTCCCACCATTGATTCCCACAAGAAACCAAACTAATAAATAGTTGGCAGTTGATGTAAAGATCGCAAAACATTTTGAATAGTTGCATATCATAATGACATATGGTCCGATTAAGTACTAGTAACTCATATACGATAGCATTAGGATGCATTGATATATACCTTGACAATCTTGTCACCAACCCGAACTCCAGCACGATATGCAGCACCCCCTAAAGAAAATATTGAAATGTCCACTTCGAATGCAACAATTAAGGCCGTTTTCAAGCGTACCGTACCAAAACGTATCAAAAAGATTTTAAACTTTCAAAATTTAGTGATTGTTGATTGGTTAACACTTCCGATCCGTAGTACGCCAAAAAGACTTGTGACGAACCTTTCATTTTGATACGCAAATACACCTGGAAGTACGGGGTATGACTAAAGGGAGCGTTACCAACCGGAGAGTTATGATTTCGGAGAGTTATGTTCAAAGTGAAACCACGCCCACTTTCCCCAACGACCACACCCAATTTCTTAACTCTCCCGACGTTTCCTTGAACTAACATGCGAGAGTTATGTTTGACGTAACTCTCTCTCTCGTTAACATTATGAAGATGTTAGAGTGTTATCATTTTTTATAACTCTCCGCGTTCACGATAGCGTGTCAATAGCGTGCGTCCAAACAGGAAATACAACTTGACTCGGTCAAACCAATGAGATGCTTGCATCAGAAGGGTCAAAGTACCCCCAGAAGCATGTTTTGACGTGTATTTGGCAGTAAATACGGTAGGCATAGTTGCAAGAAAATTAAGAAAATTGAATCTTTCAGCAATTCAGGTTTTGGAAATACTTTCCCAGATCAGCCAATAGGGCATCACATTGGAAATGTTTTCTGGTTCTATCTAATACAAGAGCTGTATCTGAATGCTGGTCTTGCTAGATAATCCAAGTGAGCATGTATATTTATATAAACATTTACATATAGATGAACTAAAACTTCGTAAGTACTAAAGTACTATTAATTCTACTAGCGTGAAATGTTAAAGCTGACACTTGAGAAAAAAGTAAATTTACAAATATGTACTAATATGTGGAAGTTTTTCTCAAAAAACTGACTTAACTCTCTTCATTGCCACAATCATGAACGCGGAGAGTTATAAAAAATGATAACTCTCTAACATCTTCATAATGTTAACGAGAGAGAGAGTTACGTCAAACGTAACTCTCTCATGTTAGTTCAAGGAAACGTCGGGAGAGTTAAGAAATTGGGTGTGGTCGTTGGGAAAAGTGGTCGTTGGGAAAAGTGGGCGTGGTTTGGGTGTTGTTCGAACATAACTCTCCGAAATCATAACTCTCCGAAATCACAACTCTCCGAGATAACTCTCCACTTCATAACTCTCTGTTTATCCGGTCCCGGCAGTACGTGAATTTTTCAACCTATTTCAGTTCAACCTGCGCATGCTAACCAGTACGTTTCGGTACGTGGAAAATAGCAGTGAGCCCGCTCGCAGGCTACGTGGAAAACGGCCTTTAGCCTTTCTCACGCAGGTCAATTTCTGCCATTTTTGGGGCAGTGTCGTCCCAGACCTGGAAAATAGTGGCATCTTGGGATCCTGAGCAACATTTGCTTTGCAACAAGATTGAGGAACATTTTGAATTTTTCACGCGTACTTTTAGACCTTTTAGGGAGAATTTTAAGGAATCATATTTAGTTATCTGCCATTTGAGTCTATTTTGAGATTGCGAAGTGTTCTTCATATCCTGTTAAAAGAATTTGAAGATTGTTTTGTTTCCTCAGCAATTTTACAACCAATATAATTGAGGAACATTTGAAAAAGGCAAATTCAGGATCCGAGGAACATTGAACACTTGTTCTAGGTCTGTGTCTTCCCTCGTCAAAGAATGTAGACAATTACAACAGGCTTGGGAGAGGCGGTACCTCCAAAATGGGGATATAACCCGAGCGTGAGAAAGGCTAATTGTGTTTATATTATTCTATTTTATCATCTTATAGTATTATACTCTATAATAGGACATTTACAACGTTTAAAAATTATTATTATTTAAAGATATTTTTAGAAACTCATTAATAATTCAGTTATATCTGATAAAACACTCCTACGCGTGCTTTAAATAGTACTTATAACACGGTAGCCAACATCAATCCATTTATCACTTATTTACTTAGACCAAGGGAAACAGTGTGTTTTGTATTTTGTGGTTGCTCTTTCACCAAAACTAGATAAATGGAATGCCGTAAATGTTTAATAAAAAAGTTTAATAATAAAATGAACTTCAGAACATCACGGTTGACACGCATGCGCACTGCACCCATTCTATTGTTGACCGGTCAACAATAGCTGTTATCGTAATTGAACACGTCTATGCTACGGACCAGCGGTATCTGCATTATTTTAACATCGAGACGAGGCTATAGGGTCATGTTTTGTGTTTTTTGACCCTTTAGCCTCGTTTTCGTGCGTACTTCCACTGAGATACCGCTGGTATGCCGCAGCGGCGTATTCAATTACGATAACAGCTATTGTTTCACGCAGTGAACATGACGTTAAACGGCGGTAAGATATAACATTACTCATTAATATACTAAATTCTAAATCTAAGGCCTGTTTTATACGTCAAATTTCGGTCGCGTCGAATGCAATTCAAACAATAGATAATGAAGCTTAAGCCTGGTTCACACTGGTCGTAAGAATCGGGGATTTCCATTGTCTGTGGGCATTGATGTGCATAATGCTTTGTCCATCGGAAAAAAATACAATAGATCGCCGATGAATTACGACCAGTGTGAACCAGGCTTTAATGAGGTTTATCATCTCATTATTATCTATTGTTTTCATTGCATTCGACGCGAGCAAAATTGACGTATAAACCAGGCCTAAAACATACACACATGCATATACCGAAGACAAGACACACACACATAACGCCCTTATCAGATCTATTTAGAGTTATTCCACATGGTTGCTCCTCTATAGCCGAAAGTCTTTTTCAATGCATTAGTGTTAGGTTTGGGCAGTACTAACTTATTATTGTTGCTTCTTAAGTCATAGCAGTTCTCGAAGTATTAATTAATTAATTAATGAAAAATCGCATTTATAACACAAATGCGATTTTTCATTAATTCTTCGAGAACAAGTGTAATTTCCTATTTTATCATTTCCGGGATATGTAGTTCTGGGAACCAATCATAAAGGAATACCGAATGGTTTTCCGTGCAGGATTGTGTGATCCATGCACGAGGGATGTCGCGAGACTTTCGGAAATCGTAAAAATACTCGAGCCGCAGGCGAGTGTATTTTACGCTTTCCGAAAGTCGAGCAACATCCCAAGTGCATGGATCACGCTATCTTGCTTGGAAAACCATTTGGTAATTGTTTTATAAAATAACTACAGTGAAACAATGACATTTTGAGAATCCCGCGAAAATCCCGCGAAGGCATTTTAATTCCTCGTGCAGGATAGCCTGATCCTGCACGGCTATTGACCAATCAAATTGCGTGTTTCACTGTAGTTATTATATAAATGTTTTTCTGATGTCCATCTCCGCGGCAAAGGGAGGCCATTTTAAACATTTTGGCCAGGGAGTGTGCTGGATACGGATAGCGCCCTCCGATATCCGGACGAAATATAGACATCCAGCACTATTTGCTATCCGGTGAATATTCGCCGGATATTTAATGGATACCACATGCAGTGACTTCTATTTATAACCATAAATTCGAAAATATGTTTCTCTTGATTTTTGGCTTTAAGAAACTGTAAAACACGAACAACTGCTAGGCGTGTGACGCATTAAAACGAAATTACAGAGGTTTTTTGTGACGTAAACTGCTCTTTGCTCTATATATGGTCTGCCGACCCCTACTCTATATGCCACATTAAAAACACAGTGTTTCACTGCACCCTGGTAAGACCCATTTGCTAGATATACGTCATTCATTTCTGATATATCGCATGGCCACGATTTCAGGGTATAGAAAATACATTATCACGAAAAAGCTTGCTACTCTGTGTCTCTGTCTCTGGTATAGATGAACGCAATCCCTGTGAGCTCATAAATAAAGCACCAAAACATGGGATATATATGCAGTTGATATTTTTGGTTATTGCTTGGTTCAGTAGTGCCAATTGTTCGGAAACTTCGCGAATCAACACGACCAGGGACGCCGGAACGATGTGAAGGCAAGGGGGGGGGGGGAGATTTTCGTGAAAGGGCACTTTTGAATTGATATATACTAAGAGATGTTTGCAAAACATCGGGAGTTTTGGTTTTGGTTTTATTAGCTTCGCCAACAAAAAATATACAAAATTACTATATATAATTACATAACATAACATAACATAAATTACAACATATGACGTCTAAATTTGGCAGGAGCACCGCAACAGCGTCAGCCAATTACTGCGGGTCCAAAGATTATAAAAACTAGGCTAAAAATGTGTTAAAAACAACAAGTTAGCCGTCTTGACATGTTGCGAGCAACGTTACATGAAGTACAAATTGTTTACCATGTTCGAGCGTCCTCGGAGTCATAGGATTGGACAAGAGCGTTTTTGTAGTATTCCACTAATATTGATTTAAATGTACTGAGAGGAAGAGAGAGAGTAAGTTGCAGATCATTTACTAGAATATTCCAGAGCCGTGTTGCTCTATTAAAAAAGGATCTTTCAAAAGTTGTAGTTTTACATTTTCTCGTAATAAACTGCGTGACATTACTGTTGTTGTTTCTTGTTACTCTCGTCAATCGGATAGCTGGAAGAACATCTGTATTCACAGTTATTATTCCCGTGACTGCTTTAAAGAAAAATACGAGGTCCAAGTATTCCAGTATAGGTTAA